>SNQJ01S0016148.1:152840-168515 GCA_010110895.2 Picea sitchensis
TGATATTGTATATTTAAAGAAGGTGAGATCTCTTGAAGAAGGAGAGGAAAGAAACCCGAGAGGTCTGGGTAAAATTTCAAGATCCGTGAGGGAGATAGATAGGCATGGAAATTTTCTGATTTTTAAGTTGCAGACATGTGCTTCTTTTTTATGTAATAGACCTCAGTTGACAATGAAGTTGTGTATCAGTTTGTTTTCTCTTTTCTGTGTAAATCATTTTTCCATCTTTCATATTCTTGGATATGTGTTGCTGCTATAGGTTATATGTCTGCAATTTCTTTGCTGAGAGGGTTATTGTATAGGATATACTCTATCCCTTGCCATAGGATTATATGAGTTTTGATTCGGTCTTAGAAAGGATTTATGAAAACTGAGTTTTTCCTCTTGCTGTTACATGCATTGAAGATCCGGATGCTCTTTGATCATTTTCAATTTTGTTTTTCTTATTTCTTCTTTCCATCTCTTTATAAGCATGTTAACTGATCTTAGCTTTGTTGACCTGATTTGCTGCACATAGAATGTTAGTTCAAGATTACAGTTTCTTTTCATGGACTCCATGCCCAATGGCTTCATTTCCTTCTTGATTAATTTAACCACTCTCATAATTTCATAAAACCCAAGTTATCCAATCAAACATTTTTATTCATGATGTGCTAGGCTTGCACTTGAGTAGTCCAAGAGAAACTTCTAGCGCTAACACAGTGGTCTGCTTGAGGTATCCCCTTGATTTTAATATTTTTTCAGGGTTGGATAGAGGCGTAGTCTGCTTATCATCTGGGTTCTGTCTGGTATTCCGTCGACCAAATTCCAGTTTATTAGTTGTGGAGTCGCCATGTGAAAAATAAAAATTAGCCTTATAATCTATTCAATCTTTGTTCACTATCAAAGAGAGAAACTTACCATGTCGTTCTCCCAGGGAAAAATAGCTTCGTTTCTCCATCCCTAGCAGTGGTGCCAAAAGGATGTTGTTCCTGAGATTAAACTTAAGGCTCAAAGTATAATGTCAGGCATCAGGAATTAAGGAATGTTGGTTTTAAATATGCTTTTTTTTCTTCCATTAGTTGTGTAAGAGATAAATCCTCAAATGAAATTAATAGTTGAACAAAACAGAGGTCGTATTTTGTTGTCTGAGTCAATTTATCAAAAGGAGTGATGAGGGAGAAGATTACATAACTATTAAAAAAACTAAGGCTTCAATGACAGAATAATCTTACCTTGTTTATAGTAGAAGGAAAATGGAATGCACCCTTGAAAGGATATATGATATAGTGATCCAAGTATCTTGCAGGGCTTGTATTTGTTGATAGCAAATTACAGAGGAAAAACTAATTTCTTATCAAATGACTATATAAAATGTGATTACAGTAGATGTTGTACTAAATTTCAATCATTCACTTATCATGGAGTAACATTAAGAAAACTGAAAATATGGAATACAAAGAGAGCACATAACTCAGAAAACACAAAATTTGGAATCTATGTCTGCACTTGTATTAATACTCACAAAGGATGAGTTTTCTGAGCTACAATAAGGCAATAAGCAACCCTTGTTTAATCTTATAAAGATATATTTATACAAAATATTCTCAACCTTAAACGGTTGGAATTCTCCTTATTTCTAAAATGGTAAAAACTACAAAATGTGAAATACGAAATGCTTCACTTGCATCTCTTTTGTCTCTTCGTCTCACTAGTAGAGACTTTTTCTCTTCTTGTTCGTGAGCTTGGAAAACAACTAGTCTTCTGATCATGATCTGTACAGGTTACTTCGTTGGTTCCTGGAGGTGCTACCTTTTCTCTGTTCAATACATTCAACACATCTACTTACCAATTGTAGTACCAACCTAGATAGTTTTGTTCGATCATTTGCCTCATAATGATATAATTTCTTTTCTAATTGAGGCAATCTTTCTTCTATCTTCTTGTTTTCTTAAATTATAGACTGCAACTACAAACTAGGCTCCACCAACCACCTGTTTATTTGAGTGATATCAATCTGCTTTAACTGTGAGATTTCACTTGGCCTCTTCCATGTTTGTCTTAATATTCAGTGGATTCTTTGCTATATCAAACTGTCCTAGTACTTCTGAGACCTTATCTTTCTCGAGGCCTAATGCCTCCTTGTCGAGTGAATGAAATGTTGCATCACAAGCCTCCTTCACTGGTTCTTGGAAAGTGGTCTGAGGAGCAATAGCCTCCTTCTCTCTGAAACAAAAGTTATCCAAGGCTTGGTTTACCACCTAGAAATGATTTTGAATAGTTTCCACCTTATCCAAAATGCTTCGCTATGCTAATTCAATTTTCTTACATACCTCCAATGCCTGAGCTTGGAACACAGTTATATCTATAACCATGTTTTCAGTTAAGCTTACCTTGACCTGTAGTTGCTTCACCAATTCACTTTGCTGGATGGCTTGTCCTCTACTTGCTTGTACATCCTTGCGCATCTCCTCGAGACTGGATTTGAGTTGTTGGATCTCCTGTCTATCGTTGGCTCTCATCCTCTCAAAAACCTTGTTGATATCACTCCTGACATTATTTTCTACAGTCTTCATTTGACTTTGCAATTGACTTATTAGTAGCTCTTTTTGTTTCAATCGTTCCTTTAAGTTTCCGACTAAAAACTGGTTGGTTGTTGCAAAAGCCCCCAACAAACCTGCTACCTCTTCAGCGAAATCTACCTCTTCCAAAGTCTCTCCATCAAGTATCAACCTATGTCTCTTGATAGTTGCACCTTCCCTCTGGTGTGTTTTTCTCTTAACTACAACCTTTCTTTTCCTGTTAAAAAAGAAATCCGAAGGAGGTATCTCTTCAGTTGAGATAGGTGTAAGATCCTCTATGAACATTAACTCTGCATTTGGGTTTCCTCTTGTGAACTGAAACGGTGTGACAAACTGGATGGGGCTGCCAATTTGGGTGAACGACTATTTCCCAGCCGTGTCTGTAGTTGATTTTCCTGGTGTAGACAATGACTCTTGTTCTCCCCTCTTTGTCAATGTCTCAGTTTGATCTGTATCTTGATCACCTGATACATTTGTTGCCGTGGTGTCTTCATTTTGAGTCAACAACTCAGTCTTCTCTAAGCTTCCTCGGCTTCCTTGTCCACTGGAGCTCGCTGTCTCTAAACCTTCGGTCTCCATTTGCTGTGTATCTGGAGGTGTCAGGTGTTCTCCTTGTAATACTTTGGGAGGCTATTCCTTCGATGTCTCTGGAAATTATAAAACTTTGTTATTTGATCTGGTGACATAGCTCTTACTCTACTCAGGACCTCTTGATAGGACCTTGCTCCTTGGAACATATCGTCCTGAGGGGACTCTTCATGTTCATATATTTTCCAATTGCAGCTAGCCATGTGATTACCTACGATCTTATGTGGATTGTGCTTCTTAAAATCGAGATCAACTAGCTTGATTTCTCCCAGAGCCGCGGCCTCTACTTTCGAATGGCCAAAATCCAGTAAATAAAATGTACCAATTTGCAGGGGAAACAAGGGCCATACCTTTTTTTGTACTGCTTTCAACTCCTTACTAATCCCCCCAAGCATAGTTTGATGTGCTACCTCGCGGCACACCAGTCGATTTGGTAAAAATTGAGGCAGGGCATGTGGAGGGACCAAACAACTGAAAAAATTGATATAGGAGAAATGTTCCTCAATATACCAGTCTGCTATTCTGCGCAGATTAGTCACAAATTTGTCAAAAATCCTGGGAGGTGGGAAGCCATATATAGCAGTGTGCATCGACACCACCACCCAGTTGCAGATTTCATAAAAGAAATCTTTCGCCTTATCCTCCCCAAATTCGAATGATAAGTATGTATGGGTTCAACATTATTTGGAGTCCAACTCCAACCCATCAGGGGAAAAGGCATCATGAAATAGACGACACCCATGATATAAGCGAACATGAAAAATGGCGTCGGTTTCCCTTTGGATTTTAGTGACCGATACTCTATAATCTCTCTAACCAAGTTATCCGACAATATCTTGGCCCAATCAAACTAATATCCTTCTGCTACTGTGCGTATAATAGGCACCCACGATAAATGGAAATGTGTTGTGTTTTATTTCCCGTAGAGTCTACACATGATTATTTATATATACATTATGTGAGGTTCTAGTGCGACTACTGCATATACGCCATGGGAATCAACTATGAACTTCTCGGGGTGAGAATACTGGTCCTTAATTAAGTCGGGAAGGTTTTTTCCATATTGGTCACATTCCTTCTTGTTAAATTCGACTAGGAAACTGGCATTGTAAATGAAATTGGGTTCAGGAGACAGTCTGTACATCACCTATAGATGTTTAGTTCAGAAAGACTCAACTACTACCTTTTGTGAATTTAAGATGGTTCTAGTTGGATATCCACACTCTTCAGTGCCCAATCAATCTTATCATTGTAAGGAAAGAGCCTAGGCCTCGCTGCTATCTTATGTAATTCTGATCGTGCAACAATTTTGTATTTGGTAGTTTGATCCTCCTCATTGTCACTTGAATCGTCTAGGCAATTTACCAATTCATATTGTAGAATATTGGATACTTGTGTCCAGGATTTAATAGTGTCTATGCTTTTGGGCGAGGTGTCAGAGAGGACATCTGCGCCCTCGCTCAAACTTTCACCAGTCATTTTAGGTGCTTTCCATGGAGCCATGGTATCAGACCTTTGAACTTTGTTATCTACCATAGGAAATGCATAAAATCCTTTAGCTGGGAAAAATTACTGTTCAGTATAAACGTATAATGAAACTCAAATTCACAACTCTTTTCCTTTAATTGCATCGATCGACCAAAACTTTTACTAACAAAGTATTTACTTTATTTAATGAATCAGATTCAAGCGATGGCTCAAGATCTTATTTGGAATGATTGTCGTAAATGCATTATTAATGTCATTTATTTTTTGGTGGTTCATGCTCGGGAAAAGCACAGACGAAATTTGAATTTATTCGAGTCATCATTAGGCGATGGTTAATTAAGAGATAATCATTTGTTAAAGCATCAATTAATCATATTTATCATTAAGCAATTTTTGACATTTCGGCTCTCGGGAGATCTTATAACAGCCTGAGCTGTAACTTACGAAATGCGAAATCGCGATGTGATTAATTAATTTTAATTGTGTTTAACCATTTTAATTAATCATGATTAACCTCAAATATTTCAGGGTTTCGAGTCTCGAGATATTGATAGTTTCTATATGCTAGGATCCCCAAAACGCGAAATTGCGATGAGATTTATTAATCATTAATTGTTTTTAATCCTTAATTAACCCAATTTACCACTTAAGAAAATTTCGTGATTTCAGATATCAGGACTTTTGAAATACTATATGTTGAACTTTCATGCATCGCGAAACCCCAAAACCCGACGTTTCGAAAGTAGTCTTTAGTGATTTGACTCGTTAACGACCATACGTCTCCATAAATTTTAAGAGATTAGGATCGTTTGATTGAACGTGAGACTTCATCAATGGTGAGAATCAAGCGCATGTTGTTTTTATTTAAACGGGAAAGAAATCTATTTAAAGTCTAAAGTTTATAAAAATATATGTGTTCCAACATCATGCATACCAAGCTCTTTGAGCTTGCTTGAGTCCATACAAGGCCTTCTTTAATATGCATACATGGGTTTCTCTTGGGTGTACCTCAAAACCTTGAGGTTTCTCTATGTATACTTCTTCCTCAATTAATCCATTGAGAAAAGTGGTCTTTACATCCATTTTATGTAAAGTCCAACCCATGGATGCTGCAAGAGATATGATGGCTCTAATAGAGGTGTATTTGGAAACTGGAGCAAACATCTCATCATAGTCTTCTCCCTCCTATTGTGAGAACCATCTAGCCACAAATCTTACCTTGTATTGATCGATATTCCCATCTACTGCATGCTTTATCTCGTAAAACCATTTTGAAGTGACTACAGACTTTCCTTCAGGTGTAGGCACAAATTCACATACATCATTTTTCATGATGGATTGATATTCTTCCATCATAGCTTCCTTCCATTCTTTCTTCTTGGCTGCTTCTTCAAAGGTGGAAGGTTCTTTATTGGGATGTTCTGGAGAACATGTACTTTATTCCTTGGGATCTTCATGTTCCTCCTCATCATTGGAGTCCATGGAATCGTCTATAGATTTCTTGAAGGCAATCTTTTCATCAAAAGTCACATATATGCTAATTTCAACCTTCTATTGACTTGTAACATAGATTCTATAAGATTTTGATGACTCACTATATCCAACGAATATGTCCTTTCTTGAAGGTTCCAACTTCTTTCTTTTGTCCTTGGGAACATGAATATAGACAGGAAAACCAAATATCCTCAAGTGTTCAACACTTGGCTTCTTTCTAGAGAAAGCTTCTTCTGGAGTGATGTTCTTCAATGTATGATGAGGACTCCTATTATGAACATATATGACTGTCATAACTGCTTCTCCCCATAGAAACATGAATAGATTATGGTCATTCATCATTTCCTTAATAGATTCTTCAATGGATCGATTCTTTCTTTCTGCCACACCATTCTGTTGAGGATTAGGTGGGACAATTATCTCCCTCCTAATCCCTACCTCTCTGCAGAATGTCTTGAAGTCATCTAAGGTGTAATTTCCCTCTTAGTGAACGAAATCCAAAACTTCTGAGTGAACGATCCACACACACAGAAGTCATCTAAGATCCACACACATCTGAGTGAACGATGTCCAAAACTTCTTTTTCTTTACATGCTTCCTTTAGATTTGGTACTTGGTGAGATTACCTGCCTCACCACTTGATGGAGTCATCTGCTCCATGTTTGAAACTATTACTATAGCTCCTTCTTAGAGCCATTTCCTGTGACCTTCTTAGAATATAAACAAGAAGAGAAAAGTTAATTCCAATAGCATTTTCATAAAAACATATATATGGTAACAAGGATGGTAGTCATCATAGGATTACCAAGGTGACCTTGTCGGGAGAAAAACAAGAAATATATTTTAGAGTAGAAGTTATTTCATTTTGAAAACAAGTACAATAAGCATCTATATCAATGGTACTTAACTGAAACCAAGTATACCCAGTAGTAATAGAACCTTTCAAATATTTTTGTCATAACTATATGTTTACTTGTACTGTAGCCACTATCAAACTTGATATGTGAAAATTGAAACTTAACAATTTGATCAATCAAACCTGGAACCTGGAGCCTCAACTGCTAGGAAGGGTGTGCTTGTTCCTCTGAATGTACTGAATTCAAGATAATTTCTTGCACAAGGTCTCTTGTACATCCCTTGCAAACACACTCATGCTTTGTTGGATGATATAACTTGAAAAACATATACAAGTGTATACCTTTGAAATTTGTATCATCGTTCAACTTGTCTTCTAATCTAAAATTAGACACCATCTTGAAAAGAAGAGGTTAGAAACTGAATAAAAAAGGTTCAATGATTAGAACAGGCTAGAAACCATAAAATTTCAACTTTGACCACAAAACCAATTTGGACCAAAACTCAACCTTTGACTTTGACTTTGACTAGTCAAACTTTTAATTTGACTTTGACCAAAAACTAAAACTTGACATTTTTTATTGCTCAAGGTATCAGAGGCTAGGGTGCACTAGAATATCGAAAAATTAGGTCCAATGCTTTACTGAAAGTGCCCAAGAATTTAGGTTAGGGTTTGTTGCAGCTGCAAAATCAGAAACGCTAGTTGCAATTGCAATTGGTGCTACAACAAGCTTGACAAGGAACTCCTAATCTACCTTCCAACGGTTAGACTGTTATGATGGTAGTGTGGGCCCATAACCTGTTAAAATAATTGATAAGCTCATTTTACCATAAAAAATATCACTATTGTCACCCAACCATAGGCACACAACCACCCCCGAGCACCTTAACCTTTGCTAGATAGAGTGATTCTGGAAATCCATACTAGAACCAAAAGATAAACCCTAGATGCAACAATAGCACGAAGAAAAAATCATCCAACTACAAAAACAACACAAGACAAAGACAATACTCAACTGCAGTAGTTGCAGTTGCACTTCTTAGGCTACGACCAAGAATACGACCAAGAATATTAAAATACGACCAAGAATGTCACCAAGAGAGACTAGAGGTAGGGCACATATCTTAGGCTAGATAGTGCTAGAGAGAGAGACCAAGAATCACCCAAAAAGAATCCCCTTTCCTTCCTTTCAGCTACAACTCGAAACTTGCGCTATACTTGAGAGAGTGAGTGAGGTGAGTGTTCCAAATGAGCTCAAGAGCCTCTTATTTATAGTCCTTCTTSTCACTTATATAGGCCGACTTCTCTTTCTGGAGGGTAAAACTTCAATATTATTTATTCTACTGAGCCGAATTGTCTTTTAAGGTTCTTACACATCTGTTTAGGGTTTTTTTTGCTTCTGAAATATTCTATTCTAGCCAAAGGTTWYACATGGAGGTTAATACATCCCGCAGCTACCATAATATCAACACACATCCAATTCCACCCCAACCCCCACATAAATCTCCTAACTTATCATATAAGCATCGTTTAAATCTCTCTGATTTTAGGAAGCTCATAAATGAATCCATTTTACATGACTCAGATTGGACACCCATGCCAACCAAGATGCCATATCATGACCTTTCATTTATGGTTCCAATCTAATAACATCTTAGATGATTCTATCTAGCTTAGGTTGTTACAAAGGACCCTCACTGGACCATCGACTCAGTGGTACATTAAGGAAGTAAGGATCACATGCAAACTTTGCATCTTTAGAAAATGCATTCTTGACATTTTTCCAATTAGCGATCTATCATGACATATGCATCGAAATTCTTAATGACTTCTGGTTAGTAACTTCCACACACATTGTGGATCACATCCATGAATGGTGTTGAAAACGTAGCTTGTGTAAGACTGAATTCAAATAGAAACTCCTCTTGGATTAGTTTTTGAAATGCATCTTACACTTAATTTCCAAACACATGGCCACCATCATGCCCTAGAAAAAATATGAGTCCATCCTCAATGAACAACTCTTTGACTTTATCTATGCCTAGTTAGGGTATCTATACACAGTGAATCCCAATACCCCTCACCCTCTCCCATTCAAATGAGAGACTATTGGTACATCTCATTTAGTGAGTGGTCTGATAGGGTCCATGATCCATACCAATAACCCTTACATGCACCCATGCCCTTATGGTACTAGTCATTATGGTGGCCATTGTGATGGAACCAACACCTCTCAAAATGCTATCACTTTATATGGGCTTAATAATGTGTCCCACACCAACACCTTCAATAGGAAAGGTGGGATCAATCCATCACACCTAGGACCTAGCATACCCCACCTAGAGTTCATGCTTCGTCACACATGCATGGACCCTTATGCAATAGTAAAAACTATAGCAGAGGGGGGCCCACATCCTACAACCCGTATGGTAGCCTCCCACAACACAATGCTTGCTACTCATTTCCCAATCCTCAATCAACTATTACTGCACCAACAACTAGTCAATAGATTTCTAGTATTAGCTTTGTTCAACCCTCACCTACTCAACAAACCCAAGCATTTGAAAAATTCAATATGGTCAATCCCCTAAACCACTAGAATAAGGGAAAGAAAAAAGGGAAGTACAAGAAAAAAATAAACCAAGGACAAGGGGGCAATGCCCTCAACCTGACCAATAATGCTAGGGGAAACACCAATGCAAGAAACTAGAATCAAAAAATCTGGTAACATCAACCAACCCTAACAAGGAGAGAACAATGGTCTTGAAACTAACTTCCCTTATGCATTATGTGGTGAGTTTGGTTATTACACTAATATTTTCCCCCAATTGCAGAGTACAAATGAATGAAGGAAAACAACTCTAAATAGCTCCATAATCCCTCACTAAGGATAACTTCCCCTCCACAACCATTTCCTACACCATCATAGGTCCGCGCCCAATTTTTCTACACAACTCCTTTTCTCAACAATGAGTTGTATCCAACCAATGGGAAGCTAGTAACTCCTCCCAATCCTTAGGAGCATACCACCCTATGATTCATGCTAAACACATAGACTCTTTCTATCAGAATATCTACATGAACTCAATATATATTCATCTCCAAACTCACAATCACCAATATGGTATGCCCCCCGACTTGATTCTAACCAATACAAAAACCACCCAACTACCTATTAGTGGTCCCTTTATGATCCCATGCTTTGGTAGAAACCCTACAACAAGTGTACCAAAGGTTCCTCTACTACATACCACTCATAACCCGCATGCAAGGACCGCTCATATTATAACATCATAGAATATTTGGCCCAATATCATGTAGCCATGTTGGTTGTCGAGGTTCTCTAGACCAATCTTTCTCAAATAAAGTCTTTTCCATCAATGTTGGGGGTAGTCAATCCTTTTGATTTTAGACTTGTAACCTTCAATTTGGATAAATTTGAACCTAGGGTACCCTCCCTCATGGATTTCCAAATCTTTGTCTCAATAAAAAACACTACTATTCATCGCTGCATTATAGACGAGGGAGAATATAATTGCATCATGTCCACCAGAACATGGAATAAGTTAGGCTCCTTGGAGCTCACACCTTTTGCTAACATCTGTAGGGCTTATGATGGTCAACCATCCTAACCAGAAATCCTTTACCAAAACATCCTTGTTAAATTATTAGGAAAAACCATCTTAATAGACATTAAGGTCATACAAACATATTTATATTACAACATCCTCCTTGGACATAGTTATATGTATGCTATGAAATTTGTTGCTTCATCGGTGTTTCACATGATGAGGTTCCCTCATAAAGGGAAGGTCATCACCATAGACCATCTCATTCACTAAAAACCTTGACAAATGTTTAACCTAGACAACATCCTCCCCCTCATAGGGGAAAACCATGAATCGTTGTCAGACATTGAGATAGGCCTTGGGATCTTCAAATATTCCATGTTAATTAGTACATATCACGATGTACCACTTGATGTTTTTCAAAATGATTTGGCCCAAGTATGTGAGCTTACATCAGTTGAGTTGGTACCATATACTACCCAATCTATGCCAAGATCATCATCTACTTTTAACAAATCATATTCTACCAATGAGACAATGAGACACCCAATCCCATCACTCATATCCCCTTCTTCTTTTTGTTAGAATTTTAATAATTTCCATTATAGTTATCTTAAATCAACATTTAATCAATAACCATTATATGCACAAGTATCATTGAAAGATAAACAATCACGGTACACAAGAGAACAAAATACTTATCCTAGAAAACCCTCACGGGGGAGAAAACCCAACAACTTCTTTATGTATAGATTCTTCAACCAAGAACAATTCCAAGATTTAAATCACATAAACCCTTGTAGCATCTCCCTCTCTCTATCCAAGATTTGCACACTCTTTTCTCTCTCTTATGCTTGAGTGAGTGAGTGAATGAATGAGGCATCTAGCCTCTCTTATTTATACATAATGACATGCCCTCTTTTGTCATTAGGGACGACTTGACATATTACACTTCATTAGCCACAATAGGGGCCAACTTGACTAAATTGACTTACAATGAATATTAGGGTTTTGTAATGGCCTCAATGAGCCAACTTTACAAGTATAATTTGTCATTAGCCTTTTAGGGTTTCTACATGATCAAATACAATAATAAGTACAATAAGAATATCTTCCACATCTACATATTCTTCAACACTCCCTCTTTGCTAGGAAGGTATTCTTCAGGAACAATCTACTTCTACATGTTTGTACACTTCGGCCATTATCTTGTTAACTTTCACGAATCTATACATCATAAGGAGTTTGGTACTTTCATTGGAGTAGCATACCAACCTTTGTTGGAGTAGCATACTAACCTGCGTTGGGGTAACATACCAGCTTGCATTGGAGTAGCATACCAACCTGCGGTGGGGTAACATACTGGCCTGAGTTGGAGTAGCATACCAACCTGTGTGGGGTAACATACCAGCCTGCATTGGAGTAGCATACCAACCTGCACTGGAGTAACTCCCACTACTGAGAATCACATCACTTCCCGCTACTGGGGAACACTTCCCACTACTAGGGAACACATCAATTCCCGCTACTGGATAAATCTATCTGGACCACTCCAATCTTGTCCTTGATAGAGGATTGGTTAACATATCTTCTACCTGTTCATCGGAAGAAATATAATGGATCTTTACTGCTCCCTTCTCTACCATTATGTCCTGGACATAATGGTATTTGATCTCGACATGCATGGAATTTATCATAGAACACTTGGACAACTTTTACACAACTCTGGATTTCACACCAGATACAAGTCACCTCCAGTCTGAGACCAAATAACCCAGACAAAAGTTCTCGAAACCACACTGTTGCTGCACATGCTACCAAATACTCATCTTCAATCGTACTGAGAGCCACACATGACTGATTTCTACATTCGGAGGAACCTCCTTCTCCTTACTGTAGTACCCAACTCCCTTTGGAACAAACCGTCTAGCTCCCTCTCGATCAATGAATATCAACTAGATCTTCAACCTACTAACTTCATCACTTGTCCTCCAGAACAAGTATCGTCATCCCTTTCTTATAGGTCTTATCAATACATGTGGAAAATATTTAGATGTATTCTACCAGAACATATTATAAGGAACGTGCTACTTCAATCATGTTAGAAAATATGTTTCATCCTAGATAGGCTCCATCATGAGATGTTGTGCAATGCTATAGGCTACATACTTATAATATCACATGAAAAACATGAGCCTACTACTTAAGATAAAACTGAGTCACATCATAAATAAAACATATGATAATGAATCAATCATAATAAGGGATATAATGTCCTACATCTTAATCTCGACTATATGGTATGATACCAACCTGGAGATGTACTGCTCCTAGAGACTTCCTGTCTTTGAGCATCACATCATGCACTATTATGTCGAAAGGTCTTCATTTATGCTTCACTGTATGGGCCAATTGGCTCCCTTCGAGCCTTGACTCCTTCTGAGTCTTCATTATCCTCTGAATCTAATATGGTGCCATAATTCTTCACGATACACTTGGTTCTCATACCAAGTTTAATATGAAAAATTGAGTCAAACTTCAATTAGGATATGCATCTTGTCAGGTTAACTTACTGTCCACTTAACCAGGTCTTCTCTTCTGAAGATTTTAACGGAAATTATAGGAAACTGTGAGACATGCTACAAATAACACTATTGAGCTCCTGTACCAAGGACAATGGCCCATTTTACAATACGTACATGAATTGATGAGGTCACATCTTCCAAAAGTACAAGATGTGACATATACATCTCTTGTTGTTGAGAGCATGAACAAAATGCGAGACAAGATCTGCATCATACTTGGTGCCAACATAAAATTACCACTCATGGTCCTGAAACTTATCAATTCTTTGTTTTACATAAGCTTCATGCTGAAGGTGTCAAGTGCTTGCTGCTATCAACTTTAATTTACATAATTTTTTTTGCAAAATGAAAATTTGACTGAGGCTGGAACATTTCAAAAGATGTCAGCATATACTATTGTAACAAAGATTTAATCAAGACAAAGTCTTCTTCCTTTGACTAGGGTTTTTTATTCTTCTACTTAAATACTGGTAGTGATTTGATCCTGATCAGATTTCACAGTTGTAGGTAGATACTCGATTTGTAGATTTGAAGTCTTCATATTCCGTCAGATGTAACAATGCTGACACAAATTTTATGCATTGTGGATTCGTATGATTTTCCAACGAAGTGACCATAATTTATGTATCTTCTTGCTGACACTTCTGAGAATGCACCAGGAGTGTTCCTTATTTCTAAGTTTATTTAAATAATCTTGCTAAGGTACAAAAGTTACTGTAATGGACACCGTTATCTCCTCAAATAACACAGTCAAATTTGTTTATTTTAGGTGATAGGAAGTCATTGAAAAATACATTTCTAAATTTTTTAAGGTTCATTTTTTAGAGCCTTAGGTTTGTAATAAAGTTTGAAAAACATTTGAATTGGTTTTCCCTTCAAAAAATTCAAAACTCAGGTTTCGGTAGCTAAGCGCCTTTCCAAAAGGGCTTCTAAGCCACCGAAAGTGCAGAAATTATGCGTTTTTACTACGTTGAGTCAACATTTTCAAATGATGATTCTGAGCGACTGATGAATCGTTTTCAGAAACAGGAGGAGGTTTTTGTTGATAAGACATCAAAGAACAATAACCTCTCTCATTTTTCCTACAGGTGTCATATATTGGGATATCCGAATTCATATTTGAGCCCTAATTTTCGGATCTCAAAATTTCCCAGTTTGACACATGTTTTTGAAATACAGATCCCAAGCAACTGAAAACAAATCTCAAATAACTGAGAGAGGTTTTTTCTCAAAAAAAACCAATGTACAAAATTCTCTTCCAGTTTTTGCACAACAGTTTTGGTTTAAGATATATGGGTAAATCTTTGAGCAGCATATTTCCATAAATTTCTGTCTTTTCCAACCACCTCACAAATTCGAATTTGAGATAGGAGAAGAGGTTATCAGATCCATCTTTTGAGGATCTTGAAACTGTTTGTAAAGGATATAAATCCAAGAACATTTGATGAACAAAGGGTTCGATTTTGAGTTCTAAACTATACTGCTATTGTGATAGAGATTCTTTCTATAATATGTTCAGCCCGCAAGCTTCTTTCACTGTTATTGTCAAATCTTCTTTTCTCTTTCTATTATATGCTTATGAGTTGAATTATGTTCTTTATCTATGTTTACATAGTCCATTGGTGAATTTCATTTCACTATCTGATTAGTAGGCAAAGGATCATAAGTATTTTTTGCTGATATGTTAGCCCATCATATCTATTGTTTTATAGACATATGTTTTGGTTAATTGATTAGTCTCTTTATCCATTTGATTCACCTATCTGATAATAGCTCTCTAAGGCCTTGCATTGTTTGAATATCCTTAGATAGTCTTGTGATACAATCCAGTGAGTTAGATATTCATATTGATCCAAACCCACGCCCATTATAAGAGAAAATAGTTACAAAAAGGTTAAGTTACCAGGCATCTCTGAGATATAGCCTAGGAAAGTTTCCTGGAGTGATAACAAATTGGTGTCGTTTCCAGGGAGAGGAGATTGAATCTTAGATTCCCTGGGAGATGAGATAGTTCTATCTTTTGATGATAGACAAATGTTGGACATCATATTGGTTGTAATATTCTAACTGACGACTCCATGAAGGACGAATTCAGTGGCGACTCCACTGTCTTCAAATGTCAAAGGCATTTGCTGCTCTTTTGGCTAGGAGGTTTTCACCTCTTAACTTTTCTGCAATTCTTGGTTTCCCACATCTAGTACCTTTTATGGATATTTGGGGATACTACCTTCCACGGTTTAGAGAAGCGAAAGAGGATAATCCTTCAGATCACCTCATCAGATTTCATCAATGCATGGCTCAGTTACATATACACGATGAATATGTTTTTTCTATTCATTGGAGGGTGATGCACGTAAGTGGTATTTCTCATTAACTCCTAGTATTTCATCTTTGAAAGAGTTTCATAGAGTATTCCATGAGCATTGCAAAAGGTATTTTTCTCAGGAACTTCTGTTTGAGCATTGTTGTGAGGAGTTTCATTTAGATATTCAACATATTGTTTCTTCTAGTAGGGAGGATGAAAGTGGATATAT
>SNQJ01S0016148.1:172533-185800 GCA_010110895.2 Picea sitchensis
TTAGGTGATAGGAAGTCATTGAAAAATACATTTCTAAATTTTTTAAGGTTCATTTTTTAGAGCCTTAGGTTTGTAATAAAGTTTGAAAAACATTTGATTTGGTTTTCCCTTCAAAAAAGTCAAAACTCAGGTTTCGGTAGCTAGGCTAGAAATTTTTGGTCATCAGTTGAGTCGGTCATCATGATTTCGAAAAATTTCTAAGCCACCAAAAGTGTAGAAATTTTGCATTTTTACTGCGCTGAGTCATCATTTTCAAATCATGATTCTGAGCGTCTGAAGAATATTTTTGAGAAACAGGAGGAGGTTTTTTTTGATAACACATCAAAGAAAAATAAACTCTCTCATTTTCCTATAGGTGTAATATATTGGGAGATTCAAATTCATATCTGAGCCCTAATTTTCGGATCTCAGAATTTCCCTGTTTGACACATGTTTTTGAAATACAGATCCCAGGAAACTGAAAAACGAATATCAAACAACGGAGAGAGGTTTTTTCTCAAAACAAACCAATATGAAAAAGCCTCTTCCAGTTTTTGCACAACAATTTTGGTTTGAGAGATATGGGTAAATCTTTGAGCAGCATATTTCCAGGAATTTTTGTCTTTTCCAGCCACCTCACAAATTCGAATTTGAGATAGGAGAAGAGGTTATCATATCCATGTTTTGAGGATATTGAAACTATTTGTAAAGGCTATAAATCCAAGAAAATTTGATGAACAAAGGGTTCGATTTTGAGTTCTAAACTATACTGCTATTGTGATAGAGATTCTTTCTATAATATGTTCAGCCCACAAGCTTCTTTCACTGTTATTGTCAAATATTCTTTTCTCTTTTTGTTATATGCTTATGAGTTGAATTATGTTATTTATCTATATTTACATTGTCCATTGGTGACTATCGTCTCACTATCTGATTAGTAAGCAAAGGATCATAAGCATTTATTGCTGATCTGTTATCCCATCATATCTATTGTTTTATAGACATATGTTCTAGTTAATTGATTAGTCTCTTTATTCATTTGATTCAACTATATGATAATAGCTCTTGAAGGCCTTGCATTGTTTGAATATCCTTAGACAGTCTTGTGATACAATCCAATGAGTTAGATATTCATCTTGATCCAAACCCACACCCATTATAAGAGAAAATAGTTACAAAAATGTTAAGTTACCAGGCATCTCTGAGATACAGCCTAGGAGAGTTTCCTGGAGTGATAACAGACACATCCAGGTCTTCAAAATCTTTTGCATTTCTAGATTGTAGACACACAATCTCATATTTTGAATTTACGTTATTTGTTTTTCTCCCTTTCTTTTAGAACATTTGTTCTAGATATCCTTCACAACTGTATCTTGACAAGATATATTGAATCATTCATTACTATATAAAGTCTTCAACACACATGACTGTAAAGACGATCCTTTAGAAGATTTTGAGCTTGCTTCCATGATCAATGTTGTTGTATATATATATATATGCCAAATGTTTGAACTCTGTCCTTCCATATAGTCCTTTGATTTTATGATATGTATGCCAATGGTTTGTTATATTAGGCATGTCAAGGATATGAATGTAGTACAAATGAAAATATAATAAACATCATTATGGATTTGTAGCATTACTTTGAGATCCGAACTAATTTTTTTATCCTAGAAATTCCGTAACAATTCAAATAGGTAAATAATGTTATTGGAGTCACAACTGTATATAATTGATTTAATCCAAGCAAGATATTGATCCCAAGACTTAACTGTTGTACCATTAGAAATTGTAGGCTAATGCATAATTTGTTTTGACTATCATAACTTTCCAAAATAATGTGAATTCATATTTAGTAGTGAAGAAGACAACCATATCACAATCATCCTGATTACTTGACAGGTCAACCTTTATTTGGGATTTGAACCAATATAAATGAAATACGTTTCATTACCACAAAAATTGTCACAAAAATATATACAAGTTAATGAACGCCATTTTGGAGTAGAATTTCCTCTTTAATCTTGCAGCCTAGATCCAATCCATAGACAAGAGTTCGATTTGCAACAGAGCCAAGGATAAGGTATTTAAAGGCTACGATCAAGGGTAGGAGAGCCTATGGCTGGAGATTAGGTCCCTTTCCAAGGGTTCAGACTAGCTTCAATAGTCTGCGACAATCCTATAGGGCTCTTTTATTTCTTTGGATTGGGATATATGCCCCTTTCAAATTTGCGACCAATTTTTAGAGGGTATGACCCTCTATTCTGAGACTAAAATAGGGTTTGGAACCTTCTCCTTTAGCTCGTTCGTCTATGAAAAATATGTGGCAGATCTTGGAGATATTTTAACCCCTACAAACGTATGTGGCTTGCTCTTGTTGATGCTAAAATATAACAAAAAACCAAGGGTCTTGCAAATGGAGACTGCATGCAATAATGTGAAATTCCTTCTATTCAGGCCCTACTCTGAAGCCATGTTAGAATTTTAATAATTTCCATTACAGTTATCTTAAATCAACATTTAATCAATAACCATTATGTGCACAAGGATCACTGCAAGATAGACAATCACAATACACAAGAGAACACAATACTTATCCTGGAAAGCCCTCATGGGGGAGAAAAACCATCAACTTATTTGTGTATAGATTCTTCAACCATGAACAATTCCAAGACAAAAAACAGATAAACCCTTGTTGCGTCTCCCTCTCTCTCTCTCTCGAAGACTTGCACACTCTTTTCTCTCTCTTATGCTTGAGTGAGTGAGTGAATGAATGAGGAGTCTAGCCACTCTTATTTATACACAATGGCATGATCTCTTTTGTCATTAGGGATGACTTGACATATTACACTTCATTAGCCACAATAGGGGCCGACTTGACTAAATTGACTTACAATGACTTTTAGGGTTTTGTAATGGCCTCAATGGGGCCGAATTTACAAGTACAATTTGTCATTACCCTTTTAGGGTTTCTACATGATCAAATACAATAATAAGTACAATAAGAATATCTTTTGCAGCTACATATTATTCAACACTTTCCACCATTAGGAGTTGTGGGACATCTAGCGATGGCCACACTTAGACTCCTAAGGATCATCTTGGGAATACATATGTGGTACTTAACACTCCCAACACTTACACTGGCATTGGAATCATCATCTCATATTGTGCTACACCTTGTAGCACCAACTGTCACCATTGTGAAGAGAGTAAACAACAAGTAACCTAGGGCAAATAACAAGAAAGTAAGGGGAAATAACCATGCCACAACTTGTGCCTCTTTTCCCTATGCTCTCTGTTATACCCAGGGCCATGGCACAAATATTTTCCCCATGCTACTATAATTAAGGAAGCTTATTCACCCACCTAAAGAAAAAACATTATTGTCCAACCCTAGAACTGAGGGTATCTTCCCAATCCACTATAAGGAACCTAACAATGCACACAACAAGGATTTGTGTACGAACCATCCATGTGTCATATGTTTTGCATACAACCATTACACCCACCATTGCTCAGATCTACCCTAGTTCTCGACTATGTTGGTCGTAGTTTGTCAAGCAACTGTTTCTGCTCAACCAGCTAAAAACCCTCAAAAAATGCTACCACCACTAGCAATGAATGAATTGGATACACTACCAATTATTGTGTATCCATGTTAATTGCATCACACAATAGTTGTTCTCGCGTTCAATACAAGCAGTTCGACCATTTTTCTTTTCAATTCCCACAAATCGTCAAGTACTAGATTCAGCTAAAAAAACTTCATGCCTCTCTCCCAAAATGGGAAAAATTAGTGTTGTGCCACCCATCCCTATCAACCCCCTAGAGCTCCATTAAGGGTAATTACCACCTCCTACCTGAATAACTCATTATATTAGCCTTGACAAGAGATCCATCCCCCACCAGAAGCCAATGACACCAATGAGTTTTCTACCATAATATCACATATCCACATTTGTAGGGCCTATCTCCTGCAAAAAACATTCATTTCCCTTAGGTATAGACACCTGACCACTACACCTAGAAAATTTAGCAAGTTCCCCATGGTCAAAGTCTCATCTTGTCTGCACTACCTAAACGTTATTATGCGCCAAAGCACTCAGTGACATGTTGCACATGTGCAATTTGTATGGTACCTTGAGGTCATTCATGAAAACCCATGCCTCTTACAATAATATCATCCATCCTCTCCAAATATTCCATTTGGATGAGGACATTTTAGAGGCAATGACGACGCTTGATTAGAAATAGGATGAAATACATCATTGATCTTTCTTCCTCCCCCAAGAAGCACTCTAACCTATACCCTCTCCATGCTTGCGTGTAGCTGAATCCAATGATTTCATACCACATGGACATATTGATTGGTTCAAACACCTAATCCTAGCCTCAAATTCTTTTGAATAAGGTAATATGCAGGGAAAATTGTAGGGGTTAAATTTCACCCATGCGCTTATTTTTCCTATTTTTTCACAAAAAAAGATACACTAGTTTCCATTTTTTTTTTCTAATATGGTTCACCCAAATTCTATAGGATAAATATATTTTACTCTAAAAATCACTAAAATTTTCTAGAAACTATATAAATTCCTTAGAAATTTGAATATTTTTACAAAAATATCATCCAATATTTTATGGTTGGCATTTTAAGAACAAGTAATATTTTCCAAGGTTTCTACACTTTAAGATAAGTATGGATCCTTAAAATTTTCCCTAGACTAATATGGCCAACATGTATCCCAATATCAAAGTGGATATATCAGTTACACCATGCATGAAGGAAGATGTCTGCCTTGGAGCCACCTGTTTCCCTAAAAAGGTGTTTGTGTACAAAGCTCTCTTCCAAGATTTTCACGACGCTTTTGCTTGGTCATATGTTGAAATGCTTGGACTTGATCCAATTATTGTTGAACATCATATTGACTTGTGGCTAGTTGTTCAATAGAAACAAAGGCCCCTTCACCCCTCCAAATCCATGGCCATCAAAGTCGAGATCGAAAACTCCACAAAGCTGGTTTCATTTATGCAATCACCTACACACCATAGCTAGCTAAGCCCATTCTTGTAAATAAAAATCATGGAACTATCTGCAATGGTAATTACTTTTTCGATCTAATGTCCCAAGGACAACTTCGCCACCTCGTTCATCGACTAGGTTATTGATGAATGTTCCAAGCACGAGGTCCTCTCTTTTATGGATGGGTTCTCAAGTGATGTGCTAGAAACAACCCCCCTTACTATTTTGGAATTTATTCCTTTAAAGGAAAAAATAGTATGGGCCCACTCCTTCTAGCATGGTTACCCTTTGAATATACAATGTGTGATTTTATTTCAATTCTAGATGATTCTAAAGCTTGCCTTGATTACTTTTTCTAACCTGGAAAACCCCTTTTTGTATATTTTAACCTTGTATAATTATTTACTACAAACAAATTTTCAGTAAAAGAACATGAAATATACAATGGAAAATACAAACATTACACAGAGATGTTTCCCCTGGAAACCCAAACCAAGAAAACCAACATATTCTATATTCATTCATTGTGATGCATTGTTTACAATACAATATACATATAGGAGCCTACGACATCCAAAACCCTAACCCAATGACCTGGATTAGTCAACAACCCTAATTCCTTAACTGAAAATAGAAAACCATTGGTAAAAACCATGTGCCAAAAAACCGTCCAACAATGGACATGAAATTTGAGGTGACACGAAAACTGAGGCAAAAATGTGACACGTTTCTCGAGGTAATTTTTTTTTCTCAAGGGTGTTGCCCCCGAACCCCTGCTACCCCCGAAGGGGGAGGGCACCCTCAAACCCCCTTGCGTGCCTAGTGCAACGTAGCTGACACTATATCTATTCAACAGGGTTACATAGTTACATAGTCAACAATCCAGGGAAGCAATGCCCATGGATCCGCTACGCCAAGAGAACTTTTCAGTGCTCACATATTTTGTTAATGAATCTGCAACATCCTTCAAAGTGTCCATCTTCATTAGCAACACTTTATTTTCTTCAACCATGTCTCTCACAAAGTGATATTGAATACCAATGTGCTTTGTCTTTGTATGATAAGCCGGGTTCTTCGCCAGAAAAATTGCACTCTGATTGTCACAATCTATCCTTACAACTTGTTGTACCAACCTAATACCTAAACACAATCTTTGTAACCACACTGCTTCCTTACTTGCATGACTGATTTCCATGTATTCATCTTATGTAGTTGAAAGTGCCACTACAACTTGTGTTTTTCTCATCCAAGTGATTGCTCCTCCAAACAGGTTAAACCCATATCCTCTTGTAGATCTCCTACGATCCAGATCTCCAACCAAGTCTGCATCCACAAATCCATGTATGTCCAACACTCTGTCCAATCTTGGTCTTCCTTGGTAGCACAATCCATAGCTAGCAGTGCCACACAAATACCTAAAAACCCTTTTTACTATCGTCCAATGCTCCTTCCCTGTTTTTGACATATACCTGCTCAAAACTCCCACTGCACGTGCAATGTTCGATCTAGTACAAACCATTGCATACATCAAATTGCCAACTGCACTCGCATATGGAACACGAGACATGTCCTCCTCCTCTTCCTATGTCTTGGGACACTGATCCACATATAAATTTACACCAACAGGAATAGGGAACTTGATCGGTTTACATTCCTGCATATTAAATCTATGCAATATTATCTTGACATATTTTCTCTGATTTAACCCGAGTTTCCACTTTTTCCGATCTCTTTTAATTTCCATGCCCAAAAAAAATTTGAAGCACCAAAATCCTTCATGTCAAATTTAGAGGACAACCGAGTTTTCACATCCTGGATAATCTCCTTGTTGTTTCCTATCAGCAACATATCATCCACATACAAGACCAAATAAATCAAATGATCACTAATTAATTTAAAATACACATAGTGATCCTCTTTGCTTCTTGTGAAGCCAATTCCTAGCATATAAGTATCAAATTTTAGATATCACATCCTTTGATCCGTATTTATGTAGGAGCACAATGAAATACAGAAATACACATAAATGCAGAGGTGCAGCGGAAATAAGACTTCATTTCATTAATAACAAATGACTGAAATATGCTTACAACCAGAATGGAAATAAACTAGCTAGAGCGCTGGTAGCTTATCTCTAAGAAGAGATGTGGCTGCTACTCGCATCCGTGAGAAGATGATTACAATGAGGCTCTGAAGGTAATTTTACAATAAACGGGAATGAAAAAAGTCCTAAAATCCAAAAAACTAACCCTAGGAGATGAAGCGCCAAAAGTCATGTGGGCCCCGTTTGGGTAAGTGAGTACATCAACTTCCCGGGGTCGTAACTTTTGCATACGATCTCCATTTTAGGCGTGTGATAGCTCGTTGGAAAGGTATTGTTGAGGAGAATGATAGCCTCCTCACAAGGAAAGGTATTGTTGAGGAGATTCATTTTGGGGCTCAAATTTATTCCTTTGACTATAATTGAGAACCCTGATCTCAAACCTCTATATTTGGACCCCTCAAATGGCCATTCCTAAGTTAAAACCCCATAAAATAGTAAATTGCCAAAATGACCAGAAGTTGTTTTGAGCCATTTTGGAAAAGGTGGGTGGGCCACCGATATCCACTTGAATCAATCCTCCTCCCTGGGAAGCAATGGCTCCATTGCGTTGAGTTCCCCGGGAGAGGGAAAGCATTTGCTGAATCAAGATCTTGGTGAGTTGCTTGTCTTGTCGGAGAAGTTTTGCTTAGTTTGTGGAAACTGCTAATGAACCTCGTGGATGGAAGGCGTTGAACCTTTTAACCAAATCGCTATTTTAGATGATCAGGTGCATAATGAATCTTCATGCTTTGCTGCAACCTTGGCTTAATTCGCTTCATTGGATAGAAGGTGCTTTGGCCAAGCCGGTGTCGTAGCACCGCTCACCCTTCAACATATTGGGGAGAAGGATACTTGTAGTATGAGATACTACCTTAAGTCACTGTTTAGGTGGGGCGATTGGAACTACTCTCTCGTATCCTCAGAGATGACCAGAGTAATAATGACACTATGGGGTCGACTCATAGATAGCATGGTGTTTCCACATATATATGGTTGTCCTAAATAACATCATAAAATTCAAGTGGGACATCATCACATAATACCTCATCCTTGAAGGGTTGGATGCCGGGTGACAATCGACATCAGTTGGCCGACACGGCGATTCATCCTTGGCGGCTTTCAATCTAACTCGTGAGTGGTTGCGAGTGTGCGTTGTCGACAATCCTAACTCGCTTGATGACTCCTCTCACGAGATGAGGTTCTTCCGCTTCCACTATCAACAATAAAATGCAAGTAGTCCCTTCACCCACATCTCGAATGAATGCGAGCCCCTCTTCAGACTGGCCACCTTTCTCCGTTGAATCTGTCGCTACCGCATAATAGCAAGCAATCATACAATGATCCGTTTTCCCATTATTTTCGTAATCCATTCAATCGTGGTTCGGCTTTGTCTCTGATCTCTCGGCCACCAAATGACTATTTTGAGCGACATTCATCTGTTGTGCCGTGGGCTTTTGTGGAAATTGCACCATTTTCCTGTCCTTCTTTGTCTTCCTGACCCTTCTTTTCATGTGGCTTGACCGGTTTTCAAGAGACTGCTTTGTTAGGGTTGTTCTTTGTCATACTTTGTTGTTAGATTTTGCGACCCAAACTCCCGCTTTGTTCTCCGGTGCTTAAATTTCGGCTTCTATTTTAACATCATATCGATAGTCAACACTGAAAGTATTTTATGAGATGTCCAAAATCCATTTCAGTTTGGATGTATCTCGTAGAGCCCCACGCATATTTCGTAACCAAATGTTGCCGAGTCTTTGATACCTAGTTGGTGCGCAAGGTATGGAAGCTATTGAACTCCGGAACCGACAATTCCTCTCTTTCGCAGTGGTCCATCCTATGTAATCGGGTCCTCATAGTTGCTACTGTGGTAGTACTGCTCTACCGGATCCACAAAAATCCCAAGTGGGTTCGCCCCCATATATTCCAGAATCCTTCCGCGGGAACTCAAGCCCCAAAGAAGTTTCCCACCAATGTTTGACATGGGGAGAGAGCCTTAAGGAGTGCCAAGCTGATCTTTTCCCTGCCTGGGGTACCATGAAACGAGAAATAACCTTCTAGCGCATTTAACCATTTATCTAGGGTGCATTTGCATCATTTGACTCCTTCAAATATGGGAATATCAAAATTAACCCGTACCTTTGAAAGGTGAGGTGCCTCCAAAGTGGCCGCTGATGAAGATGCACCTGATGCTACTCCAGAGAAGCAGCGATGTGGGAAAAAATTCTCCATCATTTCGGCCTTCTGTCGCTGCGGAGAGCTTGCTCAAGCAACATTGATAGGATCGTCTGCTCCAAAAATTTTCTTTTATTCCGCCATTGAAGGATTCTTGGGTGTGCGAGAACCATTGTATTCAAGAGAGGATGAGCTCCATCTAACTTGCTATACTCTCGAACTCCCTTGCCTAGATACATGCACTAAAATGATCAAGAGGTAGTCGCCTCGATACCACTGATCCGGATTATATAGGAACACAACGAAATACATAAATACACATAAACGCAGATGTACTGAAATAAGACTTCATTTCATTAATAAATAAATGACCGAATATGCTTACGTATTTAATGGAAATAAACTAGCTAGGCACCGGTAGCTTATCTCAGAAGAGATATATCGCTACTCGCATCCTGCGAGAAGATGATTACAATGAGAGGCTCAAGGCCGCTTTAATAAACAGGAATGCCAAAAATTCCTAAACATCCAAAAACTAACCTCCTAGAGATGAAGCGCCAAAAGTCATGTGGGCCCCCAGCTTTGGGTATGGATATACATCAACTTCCTGGTCGTGAACTTTGCATAACACCGCTTTAGGGCGCAGTATGTCTGCTGGAGTTGCATTGTCGAGGAGATTCATTCTTTTGGGGGATCACCTATTCCCAAATATCATTGAGAACCTAGATCTCCAAAAACCTTCATTTGGACCCCCAAAATAACCTCAGAAATTTAGGAACTGAAAAAATGCTAAAATAGTAAATTGCCAAAATGGCCGAAGTTGTTTTGAGCCATTTGGAAAGGTGGGTGGCCAACGATATCCACCGGATCAATCCTGCCATCCTTGGAGATTGTTTTAAACCATACAGGGACTTTTTCAACTTGCATACCATCTCTTTCTTTCCCTTCATAGTAAAACCTTTTGGCTGCTTCATATAGATTTCTTCTTCCAGATCCCCATGTAGGAAAGTTGTCTTCAAATCCATCTGTTCTACTTCAAAATCAAATGCAACAACAACAAATAACAAAAATCTTATAGAAGTTAACTTGACAACATGAGAAACAATTTCACCAAAATCAATTCCCTCAACTTGGGAATAACCCTTTGCTACTAACTGAGCTTTGTATTTCTCCACTTTTCCTTCTTCATTCAACTTCTTTTTAAATACCCATTTGCTGGCAATGGGATTTATTCCAGTCGACAAATCCACTAGATTCCAAGCCTCATTCTTATCCAAGGATTATGTTTCTTCATCCATGGCCTTTTTTCCAGAGTTTTCCATCCTCTGAATCCATTGCCTCGACATTTATAGGATCATCATTAGTAATAGACAAAGCAAATTTGAACTAAAATCAGATGGAGTATACCTTTCTGGTAGCCTTCTTTATCAAACCGATCTCCCCAATACTGGAGTATGGGGATCTTCTTCTTCTGATTCTTGTTCTTTTGTAGAGTCTGATTCATCATCCTTTAAATCAAACTCTATTTTCTCTGACTCTTCCTTGGCAAGACTTCTTGTTTAACAACATTCTTCATTTCTCTAAATACCACATCTCGACTATACCCAACCTTCTTAGTATCTGGGTTCCAAAGCTTATAACCTTTGAGACCATATTTATACCTAATAAAGATACACTTTTCAACCTTCTTATCTAGATTACTCCTATTTTCCTTTGGAACATGAACATAGGCCTCACAACCAAATACCTTGAGATGTGTGAGAGAAGGTTTCTTACCATTCCATACCACTTGTGGAGTCATTCCATCCAACGCTGATGAGGGTGATCTGTTGACTAGGTAACATGCAGTACCCACTACCTCTACCCAAAATTCTTGCCCTAACCTAACACCACTGAGCATGCTTCTTGATTTTTCCATCAGCATCCTGTTCATACTTTTTGCAACTCCATTCTGCTGAGGTGTATATGGAGTAGTATTCTTCCTTGCTATACCACACTTCTTACAAAATTCTTCAAATTCATTCCTGCAGAACTCTCCGCCATTATCTGTCATAAACACCTTAATTCTTTTCTTTGTTTGATTCTCAACAAGAGCCTTAAAATCTTTAAATCCATCAAAGACTTCAGATTTCTTCCTGAGGAAATATATCCAAGTATTCCTTAAGAATTCATCTATAAATGAGACATGGTACACATATTTTCCCAATGATGGAACTAACACAGGTCCAAACACATCATTGTGAACTAGCTGTAAAATTCCTTCTTCCCTTGTTGCACCAGAGGGGAATCTTACCCGATTCTTCTTCACATATACACAATGATCACATAAATCCAAATCCAGAGAGAAGTTAGATATACCTTCAACCATATCTTTACCATGTAGTAGTCGAAGACCCTTCTCTCCGATATGCCCCAATTTTTTATGCTACAACATAACTTTTTCTCTAGAGACTGTAGGATTTCTTTCTTCTTCAACTCCAATACCAGGAATAATGGAAATATTACACCCATCACTAATAGTGCTTCCTTGTAGTTTATATAGAGTTCCAAACTAAACTCCCTTCAACAACACCATTGCTCCTCGAACCATCCTACATGTTTCCTTTTCAAATATTGTTTTTACCCCTGCATCGTCCATTTTGCTTACAAAAATCAAATTTTTGGCCAATCCTGGGATGTGAAGAACACCAGGTAGTGTTCTAATACTTCCATCTATGAACAAAAAATGAAGGTATTACTAACAAATTGCAAGTTAGTTTAATGTACTTTTTGCATTGGATCGTTAAGAATGCGAAATACAAAAACTTATTATCTTGTTTGCAGGATATCAAATGTGACTTTTACTTGATGCTTATTAATGAATAAACAGACCAGCCATTAATATCCATGCTGCAAATTAAGAGAATAGAACAACAAAAAATGAAAGAGAAATAGAGACAAGAGGTTGATAACGAAGTTCACCAATCGTTGGATACGTCTTCGGGCCTGCTTCCAAGTGGAGGACCTCTTTATTGCTCTTTAAAATGCTCAAAGTTCTCTTACAATGCTCTTTGTTGTTACATTACATGCTTCATGTCTGCTATGCAAGACCTCCTTTCTTAGATTCATGCATGCACCATCAAAATCCTCTCAACAACATGAGAAAAACGCCTCTCAAAACATGAGAAAAGGCCAAAATTTACAAACTGCTCCTTCAAAGCCTTACATCAAAAAAGTCTCCTCAAGGCTTCAAAAAGCCTAGTTCTTATAGTTTTCAAGGCTTAGATGAGGAATCCCAACTTCCCTCAAGATATGGCCTCTTTATAGGATCAAATCCCCCTCCAAATGGCTAAGATATGCCCAAAAAACCACTTTCTGGTCACAATATCATGCCAATTAATTAAAAAAAATACATAATAGGCTTAAAAAAACCCACTTTTTGTTAAATATACTATGTATCCCCCAAGGCTGGGCGCACGCCCCCAATACTCGGTCATATGCACATCATATGGCCAAGCACCAGCCCTTTGGTCTGCGCGTTGGCCTTGGATAGGCTCCAGCCCTTGGTTGTAGGCGCGTTCCATGGGAATGACAAGCTAATGGATAGACCCCCACACACATTTATGGGAATAAGCCCCTGAATATATGGAAAACACCCTAGAACCGACGGCTTAAAGTGTGCACTGGTGGTTGTAGATGAAAAGTTCGCACCCTCGGTCATACATTGCAATATAACCACGGGTTGGGCCTTAGCCCCAACCCCCTCCCACGCCCAAACTTTAAAGCATTTCAATTTAAATATATCTAAATGTGCTATGTTTAATAAGTAATACAATGGGCGCGTTGGTGTTGGACCATTTGTGAAAGTGCTTGGGCTTGTTGGGTGGTCGTGGGTTCAAAACCCATGGACACCCCAAAACTTTTGAACTTTTTATTCGACCCTGACCTAGTGCCACGTGGCTGCCCATGCCTGGGCCACGTGGCACCTCAACATTTGACCAAACTTTGCCATGTGTCTAATTATGATTGGATCT
>SNQJ01S0016148.1:185810-203914 GCA_010110895.2 Picea sitchensis
GATCGTTAAGAATGCAAAATACATAAACTTATTATCTTGTTTGCGGAATATCAAATGTGACTTTTACTTGATGCTTATTAATGAATAAAGAGATCAACCATTAATATGCATGTTGCAAATTAAGAGAATAGAACAGCAAAAACAGAAAGAGAAATAGAGACAAGAGGTTGATAACGGAGTTCACCAATCGTTGGCTACGTCTCCGGGCCTGCTTCAAAGTGGAGGACCTCTTTATTGCTCTTTAAAATGTTCAAAGTTATCTTACAATGCTCTTTACTGTGACATTACATGCTTCATGTCTGTTGTGCAAGACCTCCTTGCTCAGATTCATCCATGCACCATCAAAATCCTCTCAACAACATGAGAAAAACGCCTCTCAAAACATGAGAAAAGACCAAAATTTACAAACTGGTCCTTCAAAACCCTCATCAAAAAAGTCTCCTCAAGGCTTAAAAAATCTTGGTTCTTATAGTTTTCAAGGCTTAGATGAGGAATCCCAACTTCCCTCAAGATATGCCCTCTTTCTAGGATCAAATCCCCCTCCAAATGGCTAAGATATGCCCAAAAAACCACTTTCTGGTCATAATATCAGGCCAATTAATTAAAAAAATACATAACAGACTTAAAAAAACCCACTTTTTGTTAAATATACAGTGTAGCCCCCAAGGCTGGGTGTGCACCCCCAATACTCGATCATATGCACACCATATGGCCAAGCGCCATCCCTTTGGGTTGCACGCTGGCCTTGGATAGTCTCCAGCCCTTGGTCGTAGGCGCATTCCATGGGACCAACAAGCTAATGGATAGACCCCCACACACATTTATGGGAATAAGCCCTTGAATATATGAAAAACGCCCTAGAACCGACGGCATAAAGTGTGCGCTGGTGGTTGTAGATGAAAAGTTTGCATCCTCGGTCATACATTGCAATATAACCACGGGCTGGGGCTTAGCCGCAGCCCCCTCCCATGCCCAAACTTTAAAACATTTCAATTTAAATAAATTTAAATGTGCTATGTTTAATAAGTAATACAATGGGCGCGTTGGTGTTGGACCATTTGTGAAAGTGCTTGGGCTTGTTGGGTGGTCCTGGGTTCAAAACCCATGGACACCCCAAAACTTTTGAACTTGTTATTCGACCCTGACCTGGTGCCACGTGGCTACCCATGCCTGGGCCACGTGGCACCTCAACATTTGACCAAACTTTTCCATGTGTCCAATTCTTATTGGATCTGCCATCCACATCTGCCCAGTCAACTGCTACCACTTCTCACATTGTCATTGGTCCAAGTCTGCATCATGAGGTGTCGTTGGTGATGTCATGCTGTCGTCATGTTGACGTCAGCATTGACTTTTTGCCAATCCTTTTAACTCTTTAGTTGTTTGAGAAAACGGTCAGAGTATGATAACTCTTGCATACAACATTCGTTTGAGAAAGTAAATATATTGTCAGAATCAACGCGACGAGCTGGTCGCAATGGAATTGATTTCATCCAATTCTGAGAACTTTGATTTTTGAGCATTTTCTGAGTCTAGGGAGCCTCCTGGATCAATAAAAAAGCCTCAACTTGAATTTTCCTCAACCTATGATTCTGGTTGTTGAGTCATTTCCTAGGAAAAAATTACCTCCATCATACCTTTCATATTCACAGAACCACTCCCTGTGGGGAGTCATATGAAATGATGCACCTGAGTCAACCAAYCGTGCTTCATGATCTGCATGTGTGCTTGAAGAAGCCAAGTACACATCCCCTCCTTCTACACTGCTTCTTGTAGTTCCCTTCTTTTCCACATCTCTTGCATACCTTTACAAACTTTCCGGGAGACTTAGCTCTTTCCTTAGACTTAGATCTCCCACTTGAAGACTTAGATCTATTTCTTTCCTGGGAGCGTCCTATTGAAAATAATGCATTTTTTCTCTATACTTCCATGTTCATCTGTCTCATCTTATCTAACAAGGATGAGACCACTTCATCAAACTTCAAGAAAGTTGTATTACTACCTATAGCCACAACCAGACTATCCCATGAGTCTGGTAAATAGTACAGTAAATTGATACACTTATCTTCATCTCGAATTTTAATCTCAACATATACTAACTGACTTACCACAGTATTGAAGGCGTTCAAATGATCTTCCACCGAGTCTCCATCTCTCATCCTCAAGTTATACAACTTCTTTCTCAGGAACACTCTATTTACTAGGGACTTAGACTGATGCAACTTCCCCAACTTATCCCATAAATCTTTTGTTGTATCTTCCTCTGACACATTCAATAATATCGAATTTGAGAGACACAATCGGATTGTGCTCTTTGCCTTCCGATCCAAATTTTTCCAATCATTTGTTGAAGTCCCTGTAGGTGCAGTACCTGGATCCACCACGATCCACTGATCTCTTCCCACCAACAGATCTTACATCTTGAGCTTCCACAACTCAAACATTTTCCCTTTAAACTTCTCGATGTCCATTTTCAAACCGCTCGCCATGTCTTTTCACCTGATGTATCAATACCGTAGATCTCCCACTATGACAAGGCTTATCATAGTCCCGAGCCAAACCGTTGACCAGAAAGGCATCCCCTTGAAGCCAACAAAGCTCTAATGCCAAATGTAGATTTTAAACTTGTACAATTATTTACTGCAAACATATTTTCAGTAAAAAAACAAAAAAGATAGAATGAAAAATACACACATTACACAAAGATTTTTCCCCTGGAAACTCAAACCGGGAAAACCAACATATTTTATATTCATTCATTGTGATACATTCTTTACAATACAATATACATATAGGATCCAACGACATCCAAAACCCTAACTCAATGACCTGGATTAGTCAACAACCCTAATTCCTTAACCGAAAATAGAAAACCATCGACAAAAACCATGTGCTGAAAAACTACCCAACAATGGACACAAAATTCGAGGCGACATGAAAAAGAGGCAAAAATGCGACACATTTCCCGAGGATTTTTTTTTTCTCGGGGGCACTGCCCACGAACCCCCGTGCAGGGGGGTTATCACCCCCGAAGGGGGGCACCCTGAAACCCCTCTACACACCCATTGCAATGTAACAAACACTATAGCTAGTCATGCAAAGAATATAACACATACCCAACACTTTTTGCATCATAAACTTTTTAAGATGACTTGTGCAAATATTGCTTTATCTACCTTGAAGTTTTCCTCCCAACCCATTTCACACCCAAAATTTTTCTTTGGTGACATAACACATTTCACCAAAAAAAAATTGTCTTTGGCGACAAAGGTTATTTCACCAGGAAAATTTGTTTTTCGTGACATGGAAGTTGTGTCGGTTTTCCTTCTAAAAAATTATTCACCCGTGACAAAGGACACTTAAAAATTATTCCAGCCTTCACCGTGTCACATCTTCCAATTTTTATTTGATGCGATATATCGAACCCTCAATTTTCTATTCTCAATGACATATTGYTCCAAGTTATTTTCCTCTCACGACATGTCACTGCTTTAAATTTATCTTTTCTGCAACATACCACTCAAATAATTTTTCTTCCAATACATCAMACTCCTAATTTTTCCTTTGAGAAACATATTACGCCAAATATTTTTGTTCTCAATGATGCGACACTCCCAATAATCTCTCTTGGGAACAACATATTGCCCAAACAATTTTTCTGTTGAGTGACACATSTCTCTGATAATTCTTTTCCTCCATGAGACGACACTCCCAATAATTTTTTCTGGGCATGACATATCACACAAATAATCTTTTCTTTGCACGATATGTTGCTTTATTAAAAATAAAAATAAAAAATTTCCTCAGTGACAAGCACTTTATCGCGTCCCTCAAACAATTTATTTTTGCTATGATATACTTATTTGATTTTGATTTGACATTTGAAAACTTTTTGAAACACACGGGAATGGTCATGTTGGAGTTATAAAACCATGTTCTCCCATTGTTGATTGTGCCTCCGCCATTTGTGTAGAAAAACGACCAAGAGATCATGCACCCCATCATCAACCGCACAATCCACCTCATCGAATGACTAATCGTCTCTTGACAAGTAATCCCCCCACTTTCTTAGTTTTAAAGTAATTTTACGTAAAAGGAACGAAGGAGAAAAGGGTGTATATAAAACCATGTTCCAGTTTACTTTGACCCAACCCTGCGAGTTTGAATGTCACATCTCCGGTCTTGTTCATAATCTCCCCGGAGCACAAACAATTAGGTATCACAAACCCCTTTTGACACCAAAAACACCATGCTCCATGTTCGATATGCATTGGAGGTTGTGCTTGAATTTCCTAAACCCTAAACAAATCCTTGAGTAAATCCTGCACATCTCATTTTTTGGTTTAATTCCTCATGGCTTGACTAATGCACCCATAGATGTTAACTTCAATGAATATGAAAATGTAAGAAAGAACTCAAATCATTCACACTATGAACACAATAGAAATGTAGAGAGAAAACCCTTGTGGTAAGGTAACACTATATATTAATCCTTATGGAAGGATAACACTTCTCACGCAACGCTTGGTACATTCACAATATTCTTCACTATGCCCATTACATTTCTCATCCCTTCCTTATATATTACTACCTGAGAACATTCTAGAGAAGGAACCTTCTATTAATCATTCTCAATTTTATCATGTTTACACTACTACAATATATCTAAGTACCATAGTGGGACTTATTCAATAATATAGTGGACCTAGTCCACCTTACATTGAATGGCCTCCATTATACTATGGGGCCTTCAACCCCCTATTACCCCCCTAGCTACACTACATTCCACCCCCTCTGACATGTTTCATCCTTGAAACATGGGAAGAAACCATACAATATGAGCAACTAAGAAATGTAGCCAACTAGTACCAAGTACAAGCATCCATCCATCCTAATGGAATATGAACATGATGTCCAATTACTGCCTTGCCACCCTGATCTTGATCCTTATCACACCCGTGGTGCCATGGGATTGTTGCTCTATCTTGATATTATCCTGCAATACTTGTATGCCTCCATGTACTTCTTGATCGGTTTCCTTTATGATGCCATGCTAGTCCATAATAAGTGTGTTGATGCTCACACCCATGCCTTGATGATTAATGTTTCTCTATGTGGTGTGGAAGGCGATATGCAACAACTTTAACAATCAATTATTCTTTCTTCAACTCTCCAATATGGTGTTCCTTCGAGTCATTGATCGCTTTGGCTTCTTTATTGTGTCCTTCCGGAGGTTTTGCTTCATGCCCTTCTATAGACTCTTTCTTTGATTCAACTTTGAACTCTAAAATAACTTATTTTCTTGCCCTCGTGGGACCTTCTTTCTTACTAAAAGACACATCCTGAAATGCAATTTTATTTTTCTTATACCAAATCCCGATAAACTTCTTTGGCACATTGACATTAAATATACCCACAGATTCCATCCAAGGATATCCAAGAATAACATCCACATCATTCATATCTGTGGCATGAAAATTAGAATGCAACACATATTTGTCCATTGTAATATTCAAATCTTTAAAAAATTAAATATGTTCACCTTCAACTTGTCTGCTTTGAATATTATTTCCACCTACTTGCAACCTTTTATCCAAATTAACATTGATAAAATTATGCATGCAATTAGGATAAATAGAAACAATAACCTTTTTGAAGAGAGCAAATGTGTCCTTAGACACACAAGTTTTATTAAAAAGAAGGAAAATAAGTACACAATAAATGTGAGAGCTTACAATCTCCAACATTACTCTCGCATGAGAAAGTAAGAGCTTTAATAAGATCATTAAACTAATTCTAAACTAAATTTTGGTATGGACATCTTATCACATAATCATGTGAGTATGACACGTGTCCATTTATATTAAATAAAGATTCTAACAATTTGCTATTTTGTTGCTTCTTAGAAGCGATTCTTTTCTAGACTTATTATCTAAACTAACAAAATACATTCTAGAAAAGCCTAAGTATAATAAAATTATATTATACTAATTAGTTTAGGATCATAATATCTAACATTCCCTCCTTTGATGCAAAAGTACATTAGAACAAATACCAAGTTCTCTAAACTTAGTAAATTTGATTCTGCCAAGTGGTTTCGTGAAAATATCCAAGATCTGATCTTCTGAAGGATGATATATTGGTTTGATGATGCCCTTTGCAATGAGTGTCCTCGTGTAATGATACTTTGTGTCAACATGCTTTGTTTTTTTATGGAAAACTATATTTTTAGCAAGTTTAATGGCTAACTTCGTTGAATGCATCCATGGACCTATAGTATAGAATTGCCACTTGAAAATAAACTCTTGGTGTTATCTTTATCCTTACTATTGGCTTGAGACCATTTGTCTAAAAGTAATTTTTTAAGTGCTTCCTTAGAAAGTGACATCCACTCACAATAATAAAATCAGTGTTACCATATGCGAGCATCTTCTTTGAAACTAGAGTGTAGAATAAATTTCCACTTCTCTTTCCAAACTGACTTGTAATTTTGTATACTTTCTTCAATACTAAGGCCGTCATCTTTGCCAGTAAAAGATATATTGCTTGCTATAACCCAAAAATAGGACTAGGGTTTGTAAAAAAAAATTACTTACTTTGCAAATCATGCAGCTATTTCGGAAAAACCTTGAAAAATTGAGGTTTTTAAAAAACTGTTAACTTCACTTCTCAGAATCTGTTTTAGATGATTATTTTTTAAAATTGGGTATTTTTTCGAGAGGAATTCAAATACCTAACTGGTTTCTACAAATTCATCTAAAAAACTTTCATAATTTAATATGAAGTGAGTCACCCCCTTTTTTTCCCTTGAAAAAAGATGCAAAAAGAACAAAAAAATTATTCATTTTCTTTGGCCGAAGAAAGTGCTTTGATACCACTTGTTAAGTACCATTATCTAAAATAACAAAACACATTCTAGAAAAGCCTAAATAAAATAAAATAATATTATACTAAGTACTTTAGGATCATAATATCTAACATTCCCAACTTTGATCCAAAAGTACATAAGAACAAATACCAAGTTCTTCTCTAAACTTAGTAAATTTGATCCTGCCAAGTGGTTTTGTGAAAATATCTGAGATCTGATCTTTTGAAGGAAAATATACTGGTTTGAAGATGCCCTTTGCAATGAATGTCCTGGTGTAATAATACTTTGTGTCAACATGATTTGTTTTTTTATGGAAAACTATATTTTTAGCAAGTTTAATGTCTAACTTCGTTGAATGCATCCATTGAGTCACCTGTAGTATAGAGTTGCCACCTGAAAATAAACTCTTTGTGTTGTCTTTATCCTTACTATTGGCTTGCGACCATTTGTTTAAAAGTAATTTTTCAAGTGATTCCTTAGAAAGTGACATCCACTCACAATAGTCAAATCATTGCCACCATATGCGAGCATCTTCTTTGAAACCAGAGTGTAGAAACAATTTCCACTTCTCTTTCCAAATTGACTTGTAATTTTGTATAATTTATTCAATACTAAGGCCATCATATTTTCTAGTAAAAGCCATCTTGATTTCTATAACCCAAAAATAGGACTAGGGTTTGTACAAAAAAACACGTACTTTGCAAATCACGCGGCTATTTCCGAAAAAACCTTGAAAAATTGATGATTTAAAAAAAAAAATAACTTCACTTCTCGGATGTTTGAGACGATAGTTTTTTTGAAATTTGATATTTTTTCGAGAGGAATTCAAATACCCAACTTGTTTCTAAAATTTCATCTCAAAATTTTTCATAATTTAATCTGAAGTGTGTCACCCCCCTTTTTCCCTTGACAAGAGATGCAAAAACAACAAAACAATTATTCATTTTCGTTGGCCAAAGAAAGTTCTTTGATGCCACTTGTTAAGTACCAAAAAAAATCTGAAAATATAACTTCACGAATAACTCAAATCATTCATAATATCGACACAATAGAAATGTAGAGAGAAAACCCTTGTGGTAGGGTAACACCATATATTAATCCTTATGGAAGGATAACACTCCTCAAACAATCCTTGATACAATATTCTTCACTATGCCCATTACATTGCTTATCCATTCCTTATATAATACTACATAAGAACATTCTAGAGAAGGAACGTTCTAGTAAGCCTTCTCACATTTACTGTGTTCAAATTACTACAATATATCTAACTACCATAGTGGGCCTTATTTAACAATATAGTGGACTTAGTCCACCTTACATATAATGGATTCCATTATTATCATTATGGGCTCTTCGAATCCCCATTACCCCCCTAGCTACACTAGTTATTTACCCCTAGCTACTTGCAATAAGTTTGGCAGAGTACCTCAAGGATATCAACCATAAGGTGTCACTTATAAAGTAAACTTTGAAGCCTAAGTCGAACCCACGTTAAGAATTTTTTCAAAGAAGGCTCCCCACTAGAGGGAAAATTAAAGTTGGTTCGAGCCCAAACCATTGATTTCGAAGCAAAATAAACATTGTTGGGTGAACCCCCCTTTTTAAAATAAACATTGTTGGGTGAACCCCCCTTTTTGTGACTATGATCTCATTTTTTTTAAAACACCATGAATTTTTTTATTTGCCTAGCTCCGCCCTTCTATCTACGTGACCATCATGCTTAATTTAGTGGGAATCAATAGATAAAATCCTTTTCAAAAAATATCACTCCTCCATATTGACATTTTCATTTCTCAGGGACACTAACGATGCTAATATTTTTTTTTTGTTGACATGGGTGGATTGCAGGAACAACCATGGCCACATATTGATCCGAAAATATCTTTTACACGACAATTATGGTTGAGTTATTAAGCATGTGTTGATTAACCATTTATGAAGATTAAAGCAAGAGGAAGAAGTTATAGAAGAAATGTGAAAACCATATAAACATGTACAGAACTGAGATGAAGCATAAAACAACAACACACCATAACACCAATGTGATAACGGAGTTCGACAATCTCGCCTACGTCTCCGAGCCTTTGTCTCAGTGGGTGACGCTTTCTTATTTTTGTTTAAATCGCAATAAGTACATCACAACAGTGCCAAAAGGTTACAAAAATGATCTGGTCTTGTTTTACCAGATCTCAAGAAGCCAATAAAAGAAACAAAACTCAAATCGGATGACCGAAGCTCCCAAAAATTGTCCGTAAAGGTGCGCTCCTCAACAACTTCCCTGCATAAAAATGGTTTTGGATTGGAAAATATTTAGCATAACTCTACTCTGAATCTCCCTCCCATGGCCTCAAGAAGGCCTGGTTTATATAGATCTGAAGTTGGTAACCATCTCCCAACTCCCCCCAAGATCTGGCCTAAAAAAGGGCCCAATATCCCCCAAAAAGGGCCAAAAATCTCCAAAACTGCCCAAAAAAATCATCAAAAATCACTAATCTATGGTAAAATAACCACTTTTTGTTAATATATTGGGCTACGCCCCTCTATCTTGGGCGTGCACCCTTTTTTCATGGTCACATGAGGTCATATGGCCAAGCACCAACCACCTAGGGGTTGCGCATTGGCCCCTCCTCCGTAATACCAGGTCACATGGCGAAAAATGGTGGAATCTCGAGACCGAGGGATTAACCATAACCCGCGCTAACAACCAACGTAGGGTCACATGTAATCCCAATATACCCGGGAGATAACCGCTCAATCCATACAAAATCACGCCAAACTCCCAACGATCATCCGTGCTAAGAATTAAATGCCGGGTTCTATGGGTCGTTCCACACAATCGGGGTTGGAATCGTGGTTATATCCACGCGCAAAAACAATCAATGAAGGGTCATGTGTGATAGTCATATAGTCGGGGTTGGGGCTAGACCCAAGCCCTACACTCCTCCACCCAGATTCTTTGTTAACTTTAAATACAAAGATTGCGCTATAGTGTGTAAGCACCACCCGTGGGCGCCCTGGCTAACCCGAGTTGCCCAAAGAGTTAGCCTGTACAATAGGTCACGAGGTTGATACCACTAGAATCATAATTTTTTTGCAAAGAACGCTTGAACCAATCCATGGGTGCCACGTGGCAGCCCATGTTTGGGCCATGTGGAACCTCACCACTCACTCTAGATGATGCCACGTGTCGGCACTTGACGCGTCCAACTATCTGCTGAGATGTCAAACCAGTCAGCTGATCGTACCTTGCCACGTGTCACCGTACGTACATGCCACGTGTCACTTCCCGGTTGGTCCACCTGTCCTATCCATGTCAACTCCGTACACCCAGTGAGACTGCCACATGTCACCTCCAGAAGCTGTCACATCAGCTCTGACTGTGCCCTGCCACATCATCTGTATGACCTATACAGTTATCTTCCACGTGGCACTATACGCACTGTACAATCAACATTTTTTTCCCCTGTTTGAAAAAACAAACAGATCACCATAACTTGAGCACACGACGTCCGTTTGAGACCGTTCAAGTTGTGTTGGGTTCATATCAATGAGGCCTACGCACACATCTGTTTTGAAGCCATTCTGAGAACTTTGAGTTTTAGGCCTTTCTGAGCCCTATCAAGCTTCTGGATCTGATTCTGGATCACACCTCCCCACTAAACGACCTTTTGGTCCCCAAAAGGTTACTGACCATTCATCAAGATTGGGATAGGCCACCCGACTTGTTCCCTGTCTTTGAACTCTGTCCTATGCACCTATCTCATCAAGATCAACTGTAACACAATCATGACAACTGTCAACATATTGTTAGCCATTTGTACCCTGTCACATCTTACTGACTGCAAATGAGTTGATATGTCTATAATACTTGCACAACATGAGCTTATCTTGAATCAAACTGTGATTGATTTTCCATTCTACAATCATCTTCTATTCTTGCTTAAGATCGATTACTTCATTTGAAACAATTATAGGTTTGTTTCTTGCTTGAGATGTCTTCTTTAATTGTTCCATAGTTTGAAGAGTTTTATTTGCCTTTACATGATGAGCATGAACCACATATTCTTGACCTGCTTTGGTTAAATGATATTGATTATTTTCCTTGTAGAAGATTGCTTTACGATCATATAAGTATGGACTGCCTAAGACCATTCCACATTCACTTAGTGGCACAACATCACATGTTACCTCGTCCACATACTTAGATGAAATTGCAAATTTTAATGTGCACTGTTTTGTTATGTGCATTTGATGATGGTTGCTTATCCATTTAAGTGTGTATGGCTTATGATGCATCTATGTTTTTAATCCCAATTGCTTAACGAATTCCTCTGAAATTAGATTAGATTGAGATCCATTATCTATCAATGTGTCTATCTTAGTGTGTCTCATGATGACCCTGATGTGAAACAAGTTACTTTTACAATCAATTCATTCACCAATTTTACCTGTCATACCAACCAATGAGACCTTAGATTCATCACCTGAATCTGATCCCAAGTCGATGGGTCGTATTTTCATTGCAACTGTTTGCCTCCCTTTATTTTCCTTGAACCACTTTGGTCTCTTCTCAGGATGCAATTGCCAACAACGATCTTCATCATGCCCCTCTTTATTGCAATGCTTGCAAGAGGGCTTCTCTTCCTTTCTCCTCATTGCATTTTACTTCTTGCCTTGCCATTTCCTTTTGTTCTCTTTCCTTGAAGATGATTCCCCTGATACACCAACACATGTTTTCCTTGCTTCAATGTATGTCACTTGAACAAAAACCTCATCAAGATTAGTTGGTCCAAACATGAATACCGTATTTCGAATATGTGCAGGTAAACCTCCTATATAATTCATAAGAGTTTCTTGGGTATGTAAAGGAATATCTAACATCAATGTCATTTTTCGAAATCCATATGTGTATTCTTGCACTGTTTGTCCTTTTCTTAGTTTTAAAGCTTTCCATTCAATTAACGCTTTCTCTTTATAACCCAAAGGATAGAATTGCTTTCTAAGTGCAGAAATAAAACTTTGCCATGATGGAAATACATTACCCACTTGTTGCGTGCCATTTTGCAACTTGCTTTGCCACCAGATAACTGATGTGTCTGCAAGTCTCAATGATGCCAACTTGATTTATGTGGCCTCATCCTTGATTTGTTGCACACTGCAATATACCTCCATCTGTCTGACCCAATTGTCAAGTCTCTCTGCATTAACTTCACCATCATACATGGGTAATTCAAATTTAACATAAATTTTTAATAAAGACATTTCATTCTTATGTTTATGGACATGTTTCTTTGCATTGGATTTAGAACTTGAACTTGAAGAAGAAGGAGAAGAAGGAGGTGATGATGGAGGTGAAGGAGGAATCTGAGGAGGATCCTCTCCTTCTTCACTTTTTCCCTTTGAAGATTCACCCAAATTCAGTCTCTTTCGTTCTAAGTAATCATCATACAAAACCTTCATCATCTCCGACATGGTGAAGAAAGTTTTTTGAAACTCTTTCTCATCCTGAGAAAGTCCTTCTTCCGATGCCATCCTCTTGCTTTGAGAAGTTCTCTTCTTCATTCCAATCAATGGATTCTCTTCAACAAGTTTTCCTTCACCACAAAGTATCTTTTCCCTAGTTAACATGTAAAACTCAAATCCAAACGTCAACTAGCTCTGATACCACTTGATCCGAAAAGATTTTTTACACGACTATGGTTGCGTTATTAAGCATGTGTTGATTAACCATTTAGGAATCTTAAAGAAAGAGGAATAAGTTATAGAAGAAATGTGACAGCCATATAAACATGTACAAAACTGAAATGAAGCATAAAACAACAACAAACCATAACACCAATGTGATAACGGAGTTCGACAATCTCACCTACGTCTTCGGGCCTTTGTCTCAGTGGGTGAGGCTTTCTTATTTCTTTTCAAAGCTCAATAAGTACATCACAGAAGTACCAAAAGGTTACAAAACTGATGTTGTCTTGTTCTACCAGATCTCAAGAACCCAACAGAATAAACAACACTCAAATCGGATGACCGAAGCTTCCATAAATGGTCTGCAAAGGTGCGCTCTTCAACAACTTCCCTGCATAAAAATGGCTTTGGCTTGGCAAATCTTCAACATAAATTTTGTCTGAATCTCCCCCCCATGGCCTCGAGAAGGCCTAGTTTATATAGATCTGAAGTTGGTAACCATCTCCCAACTTCCCCCCAAGATATGGCCGAAAAAAGGGCCCAATATCCCCCCAAAAGGGCCAAAAATCTCCAAAACTGCCCAAAAAAATCATCAAAAATCACTAATATATGGTAAAATAACCACTTTTTGTTAATATACTGGGCTAATCCCATCTGTCTTGGGTGTGCTCCCCCTTTGCAAGGTCACATGAGGTCATATGGCCAAGCGCCAACCCCCTAGGGGCTGCGCATTGGCCCCTCCTCCGTAATACCAGGTCACATGGCGAAAAATGGTGAAATCCCGAGATTGAGGGCTTAACAATAACCCGCGCTAACAACCAACACAAGGTCACATGTAATCCCAATATACCTGGGATCCAACCACTCAATCCATACAAAACCGCGCCAAACTCCCAATGGTCATCCGCGCTAAGCATTAAACGTCGGGGTCTATGGGTCGTTCAACACGATCGGGGTTGGAACCGTGGTTATATCCACACACAAAAAAATCAACGGAGGGTCATGTGTGACAGTGATATAGCCGGGGCTAGACCCCAACCCTACACTCCTCTGCCCAGATTCTTTGTTAACCTTAAATACAAATATTGCGCTATAGCTTGTAAGCACTAGCCGTGGGCGACCTGGCTAGCCCGAGTTGCCCAAAGCATTAGCTCGTACAATAGGTCACGGGGTCGATACCACTAGAGTCATAATGTTTTTGCAAAGAATGCTTGAACCAATCCATGGGTGCCACATGGCAGCCCATGTTTGGTCCATGTGGCACCTCACCACTCGCTCCAACCGATGCCACATGTCGACACTTAACTTGTCCAACTGTCTGTTGAGATGTCGACCCAGTCACCTGCCCTGTCAGCTGACCATAACCTGCCACGTGTTGTCGTACAGATGTGCCATGTGTCACCCTTACAATGGTGACACATGTCACTTCTTGGTTGGTCCACCTGTCATGTCCACGTCATCTCCGCATGCCCAATCAACATGCCACGTGTCACTTCCAAAAGATGCCATGTTTACGCTGACTGTGCCTTGCCATGTCAGTTGTACAATCATATGACCTGTATAGTCATCTGCCACGTGGCATTGTACGAACTGTACAGTCAATATTGTTTTTGCCTGTTTGGAAAAACGAACAGATCACCATAACTTGAGCATACGACGTCCATTTGAGCCCGCTCAAGTTGCGTTGGGTTCGTATCAACGAGGTCTAAACACATCTTCATTTTGAAGCCATTCTGAGAACTTTTATTTTTAGGCCTTTCTGAGCTCTATCAAGCTCCTAGATCCGATTCTGGATCACTTGTAGGAGAAGAAGAAACAATGATCGAATTTTCAAAATTTCCTTAGGTAAGGAAGAAGAAGAAACATGGACCAATTGTCCAGGGCCCATCCATGATGACACCCTTTGCATTGTTGATAAAGATATATCATAACAATGGGTGGAGATCATTCAAAAGTTCCAACATGAGACTTACCCTAAGTTACCAGAAGGTGACCAAGACCTAGGTGTATACAACATGATTAGGTGCTTGAGACTTCACAAGGTAGCTCCCTGTGTAGCCATATTCCCATGTGTTGAAGCAGTCTCATGGATAATCCATGTAGTGGATGTGGATATCAAGATAGTCAAAGACAAGGAAGGAAAAACCATCTCTTCATTCAAGTCATCAGTCTTGTATACATGCTACAAGCTCCCCACTGAGGAGATTGAACTTACAGAGGATTAAATGGTACAATTTTCCCTAGATGTGAGAGAAGTGATGAAGAATTGGTGGGTTTTGAGTAAAAAATTCAAGACTAGGAAATCCAATACCTATCCCACCAAGATGTTGACGACCATACCGAATGGAAACAACTCTACTTTGCAGGCTCTACGGGAAATCTGATGCCATAGAATTCAAGGAAACATGGGTTCCCTTAATGCATACAATTACAAAAACTAGCCATATTTTCAATTGGGCATATATTCTCTCTACCACTATGGAAGAAAATGTATTAGCTTCCAAGCACATAGTGCTAGGGAAAGACCCAAAATTTCACATGTCTTCCTATTTATTAGATGTGGTATGTATGGTGCATGCCTTCCTAGGAATGGGATAACAATGGTAGTTGAGCGATCCTCCCATCCATGTCTATTGCTCAAAATTGTGGGAGCACAAGTATCGTACTCACTATCATAAGATATGTGAGAATTTCCCAATCCCTTTATTTCAACTGCTATTTTGTGCTCCAACACCATGCATGTGAGATAAATGAATGGATGCAATTGGGAAAATTGGGGATTGGTTTGTGTTAGAGAATGAAACTTACATTAGAATATATGGTGTAACCAAACCTCCTCACATATTTCCAAATTTTGTTCTGGATAAGTTGGCCTTGTAGGAAGTGGCATATTAGACTTTGGTCCATGGAGTGAGAGTAGCACTTTCCATAGATAAAAATTGACATGGCCACCACTTCCCTTCTGCTTGGGATCCTATAGTTTCAAATACGTTAAGGAGGCACAAGATAAGGCTGACACTTTGGTGACATTCCATTTTGGGAAGAAATATTCCACAAGCATGATCCCCTTAAGGTTTTCAACAAGCATTATCAAGTCTACAAATACAGGTGGGCCTATGAATCTGAAACATGGAAGGATGACGAAATTCATAAGAGAGCCACCAATTATGACAGATTTATTTTTAGAATGAGAGGAAGCTCTCAACACAAGGAAATATTATAACAAGAGGAGGTAGCTAGAGCAACAATGACTAGTGGAAGATCATTAAAGCAAAGTCATACGAGCCCACTGTCCAGATTAATATATAGATATTTGGGAGGATGGTGGAGAAGTTGAACCCTAATAATGGTGGCCCATCGTGACATCTTGCATAACACAAATACGCAACCCACCTTACGCTGCATGGATCTATTTCCTTTCACAAATGGGTAATTACGACCCTTTGGTAGATTACTCTGACGATTTGTTTTCAAAGTGAGATATTTTTTCCTCTCCCAAAGCTCCATTTGACATTGCACTACAAATCTCCACAGAGATCCCACTCCTAAGGGACGATCTCCTAATGCAAGTTGTTGTAATAGATTTTGGAAATTGCTCTACTCAGTATTTTCATCCCAAATGTGTTTGAGGGTCACATCTTATTTCCATATTATCTATAACTTACATCAGATTTGCTGAAGGACTTGTAGGGCCTTTTGGGAAGAAAATTTGTGTTCTGAGGTAGAAGAGTATTTACAGTATATTGAGCCACACCAAAGGTCAAACTTCTTCAAGAACTCCGCAAGATTTGTTTTCAAATATCACCAGGAGATGCAGTCAAGGGACTGGGGAGAACAATTGCAGTTTTACAAGTCGAGGAGCACTTTGATATAATGCATTCTGCATCTAATGATGACCATGTAAGTCATGCTGAAATGCAACAATTGCTAGAAAGATATGTAAGTACACTTGGGTTTTCCTTTGATGAAGCATTGGGAATACTGAACAAAATTGTGTCTGATAAAATCTTTCAAGGAATTGGAGTTAGATATTGTGGATTGGGTAACTCTGGCAGTATTTTAACTATCTTCTGAGAGCACTGGATCAACGAACAAGGATAAATGCTTACTTGATTGTTTAAAAAATGTGGAACAATTGATTGAGTTATCTGTGAACGAGTTAATTAATTCTTCTACACCTTCGGAGTCTGTGATTAATGAACTTGTCATGTCAACTTTGTTGTGACTTGTCACTGAATCAATTGCCTGACATGAGCTTATCCTACAATCTTGTGTCCGATCTGTAAATCCAGCAGGAAGGAAGAAGAAGATGAACGTGGACCGGCTAGAGAGCAACCTCTTGAGTGCAAACAACAAATAAATCACCAAATACATTACAACACATGCCGCATGCACGAAACACCACGAAGAGCACCAATCACGCCATTTCGGGATTTTGACCATCGTTTTGACATTATGCTACTTCCTCCGAAAGTCTGAAAGCCGAATTCATGGTTCCATCCTTGCGCCGACGGGTGACAGTCGAGGAGCTGGAGCATATACTAGTAGAAGTTAATATGCACATGATACCAACTTCTGGAGAGCTTTCTCCAATAAGAACCATGGCTGGTGGAAGTGTTGCCAATACCATTCGAGGTTTGGCAACATGCTTTGGAGTTTCTTGTAAAATAGTAGGGGCTTGCAGTGATGATGAACAAGGACATATGTTCCTGACAAACATGAAGATGTCGGGGGTTAGTCTTCCACAATTAATGATCAAAACAGGGCCGACTGGACATTGTGCATGTCTGGTTGATGTTGAAGGCAATCGTACCATGCGTCCTTGCCTATCTGATGCAGTTAGACTCTAGGCTAGTGCGCTGAATGGTGATGATTTTAGAGGATCTCAGTGGGTTGTGCTAAATGGGTATGGATTCTATGGCCAAAAGTTGGTGGAGAAAGCTGTTAGTTTGGCAAAGCAAGATGGTGCATGTATATCGATGGATTTGGCCAGTTTTGAGGTGGTTCGGAACTTTAGATCACAATTGTTAGATTTATTAGAGTTTGGGAAAGTAGATCTTTGTTTTGCAAATGAAGATGAAGCAAGAGAATTGATGAGTGGTGAGCCTAATGCAGATGCAGAGTCTGCTTTGGAGTTTTTGGCCAAATATTGTAGATGGGCCGTAGTAATGCTTGGTCCCAAAGGCTGCATTGCTCGAAATGGGAAAGAGATTGTTCGAGTTCCAGCCATCGAAGGGGCAGAGGTCATTGATACAACTGGTGCTGGGGATTTGTTCGCAAGTAGTTTTCTATATGGAATGATAAAGGGCCTCCCATTAGCTGACTGTTGCAGAATGGGATGTTGCAGTGGTGGTGTTGTGGTGCGTGCTCTTGGTGGGGAGGTCAGTCCAGAGAGTTGGCAGCGAGCTTACAAACAAATGCAGGTTCTAGGTCTTCCAGCTCCAAATTTTGCACATGGTTCTATAAGGGAACCTACTAATTAGAATCAGAATTTAATTGTTCGTTTGAGAAACACGGTTGCAATTTTTCTGCCAAAAAGTCAGATTTC
>SNQJ01S0016148.1:209864-221393 GCA_010110895.2 Picea sitchensis
CATAATCATCAATGACTTTTCCTTTTCCTTTGGACTTGTTGCCACATACTTGCAAAGAGGACTTGTTTGAATGTTGTTTCTTGCGAAGGACCCAAGTACTTTCCCTTTGAGACCTTTTTTTCCTTGTATGCTCCCATTTCAGATAACCTAGTCTTCGTTTTAAAATGCCCCGGTACTGTTTGGCATTAACCGAAACCCACTTTCCAGTTTTGGTTGATGAGACAATTTTCACTTGCCCTATATCATTTGTTTCCACGGGTTCTAAAGTTTCTTGTCCCATTGTCATGATGATATTAAGGGAAATCAAAGTCTCTGCCCAAAACTGATCCTATGTTTTATGCTTAACCCTTTACTATCTGTTGGTCTGACCACTGAAAACTTGCTGCTATGCCCACTGTCCCTGTCCTTTGTTAGCCCACTGTCCCTGTCCCTTGTCCCCGTCCCTATCCCTGGATGTCTGCTACTGCCTTTAAAACAACACGCATCTGATTCTTGTTATTGAGAGCTTTCTCCAAACAGTTTGCATACATTCTTGATACGATCCCATACTTGGCTTTCACATTGCCATGATGTACCGGTCGGTTTAGATTTGGTGATAGAGAACCGCGCGAATCTGAGTGTTGATTCACCTTTCGTATATCCAACGCCGATTATAGTATTGGGGTTCCTGTAGTTTAAGACAAGGGCGGCCTGCACTGTACATAGTTGCGTGCACTGTACATAGTATGATCACTGTAAATATGAAATAATCTTTTTTTTACTTCAATTCAATCCAAATTAAAGAACGCAGATACTCCTCTGTCTTCCTTCCTCGTCTCCTTTGCTCGTCCTATGAAACCGAAAGCAGCCAAATAAAACAGGACTCCTCCTATGAAACCGAAAGCAGCCAAATAGTGAAAGGGAGTTTGTACTACGTCGTTGGTATGAACTCCACAGTAAAACACTGCAAATCAATCTATCAATAAGGTAATCTGAAGAGACGGGATGAACTCCGGAGTAAAACACCGCAGATACAAAATTATGGCATGTGATATAGGTTCACACAGACTTGTTGGACACACTTTGGTCTATCAATAGGGCAATAATTCATTAGCCTTAAATTCATTTCCCAATATCTGCGATAGTTCTCAGAGATAAACAAATGATATAAATAGGTCACAATATAGTCAAAATGATTGCATTAGTGTTGCTCATATAGCAGAGGCAAGGGTGATCCTAATTAGAATGCAAAATCTAGATGCTATTCAACCAGGCAAAGTCCTCAAACGGAAGGTGATTTTCAATCTTTAAGTAATATGAATCAATGGGGAGATCGCTGGCTAAGTAAGACGAGTACAGGTTCAGGTGAATGGAAATGATATGCTAAGAATGCCTCCCAAGAAAATACGTGCCAGCAGGCAGTAGGAATTGCTTCAACGAATCAGTGGTTCAGAGAACAAGAAACAAGAAACTCTCCCCATGAAAAATACTAGACTCGATTCGAGACAACAAGAAACTCTGCCCGACGACCTCGTCCCAATGTCGTTCTCTAAAAAAAAGCTTTCCCCCTCATTGGGAAATTCCTTTCCTAGAGAGTCGGGAAGCCCACATCAGGATTGGCTCATATGCAATGATTGGGTGCGATAATAACATTTTACTCGAGCCAGCTCTCATCCAAGCACTCAGAAACACAGGGCATTACACCTTGAATCAACTGGCGAATCGGGAGACGTCCACAATTTGGAGGCAAGATTAGCGCTCTGCAATGGATCTATATATTGGTGAACACTAGAATCAGGATTGGAAAAAGTTTATCGCTTCCTTGCATCGAGCACATATCCATCTCTCGAATAATCCAGATGAACTAGCGTGGTCCTATGCGACGACCGAAGGTATGTATGCAACGAAATTGGGATACAAATCGCAATACACTCCAGATCCGGGAGAGTTCTATTGGTGGCACAAAAAGCTATGGGATATAAAATCCCCTCCAAAAATAGTCATCTTTTTCTGGCTAATACTCAAGGGAAGAGTGCAGACATGGGATCGTTTTAAAAAAATGGGCTTCCACAGACCTAGCATATGCCTTCTCTGTGCGTAGGATGAGGAAACAATTTCCCACCTCTTCCTGCACTGCGAATACATGAGACAAGTCTAGGAGGACTCTGAGAACATTATTGGTCTTACCTCTGTGTGATCAAAGACTACAATAGTCGACTTCCTCAAGAAATATTTTATAAATCCCAGCTTATCTACATGGAAGGCGCTACCACTGATTACATCGTGGGGATTATTGCTAGTGTGCAATGCTATTCTATTTGAAAATAACTATTGGCCACCCTTTAAAGTCACATAATAGGTCTATGCCCTCGCTCAATCCTACAAAGTCGTAATCCGACTCAAATTTCCTAGACAACTCTCATCGCTGGTTGTAGATCAGTCACCTTCTTTGATTGGGCGTGCCAAGGACCCGGAAGTATTTGTGGGCTGGGATTTTGCATTTATTTAAATCCGTTGCATTTTATAACAGGGAAGGCCAATATTAGAAAAGGAGCAAACAATATAGCTGAATTCTCAACAATCTTGGCTCTCCTAAAGTTGGAAACACATAAATGAATTAATCTATGGCGACTCAAAACTTTGCATTGGATGGATGAAACAAGAGATAAAAATTATTCATATGAACTTTCTACAATTAGGGACAAAAGTTCAAGCAACTGCCATAACTTTTCAAGAACTCCAATTCACACACATCTTCCAGGAAACAAATTTGCAGGCCCAGATCGGAGACACCTTCTTTTAAATTAGTTTGTTGGAAAAACTATTTTTGAAATTAGAAAAGACTATTCTTTTTGAACAACAGTAAAGATTCCCTTACCTGAACACAATTCTAGAAAGAAATTGTGGCACCACTGCTTGGAATGGTCACTGAACCAACTCCTGACTGCGCTCTTACCGCCTTTTGAATGTACCAACTATTTCTAAATAGAAAGTACGATTTTTTTCAAGGAAGAAAAAAGGATAGAGCAACAACAACAAAGAGAAACTAGCCAGGGAAGCCAAGGTGCTCAGACATCAACAAGCAACAACAATAGCAGAAGCAGAGAGGAAGAAGACCGAGAATGAATAAGACTCCAGAGGGAGTGAGGGAGTAAGAAGAGATTCTTAAAAGAGACGAAGACGAAAAGAAGAAGAAGCGAAGAGATCTCAAGAGGAATCCCGAAACACTAATTCAATGGATATAATCCCAAGACTTCTTTTAACACACCCTTGAATGGAGGTCATTTTCCTTTGTGGGAATTAGGACCGGGAGAATTTACACCTTCCAAGGCTATCAGAGTGGCAAATCTTGACTCCTTCAGATTTGATAAGGCCCAGGGTAAAATTGTGAAGGAAACTATAAATAAACTTCTTGTTGTTGGTGCCTCTGCACTCGTAGTCACCACAAAGAGACCCATAATCGAAAATATTCATGGAGATCCCTTGGTCATAGCTTCAGCAGGAGTGGCATTCACCCAAGCCTCTGAATAGAGCCTTATAAACATGGCTAATGAACCCAAAGAGTACAAATCCAAAGTAAAGAGCTCGGAAGAAGAAGTGAGATACTATAGAGGAGATAGGGCCAATGTTATGGATTTTAGAGTAGCAACCACTGAAGCACAAGAAGAACTAAAGGCCATGGTAAAAAAATTGTACACTAGCCTCAAAGATTTCCAAGACCTATATACACAGTTGTTGGCAATGGTAGAAAAAGTTAAGATAAAAAATACAGAGTTGGAAGGAGTCCGCCTGAGCATGGACAATTTAAAGAAGTGGTCAAAAGAAAATCTGGATGCACCACAAGATATTCCCAGGATAACCGAGAAGGAAAATAAGTTGAATTATGCAACCCTTTTGAAGTTCCATAAAAGAGGGAAGGAACTTGAAAATGACATTTTGAATTCAACAAACTGTTGTAAGCACATCCATACAATAGTAGAGGCGCTAATAGATAGATGTAGATATCCAAGATTGGAGATCTGGGGAAGCCAAGGCCAACAAAAGAAATTATTACAGATCTCGAATCAAACTTGCACTTAAGGATAATATCCATGGGAATGACACAAAGGGTTACCCAAGTTGTGCTTAAGGAATATATTATCACCCCATCTAAAGATAATAATTTTCTCAGTTTCTTTCTAGTAAAACTGAAAAACAACATGGAAAATCTGTCCCAATATGCAACTACGAGGTCACATTAGAAGACCTACTCTTCAGGATAATACTTAGAGTTTCTGACTATCATGATGTATGGAGTGCATACTTTAGGAACAAATTTGAGGGACATACATGATATTTATTTTTAGTTTCAATGTTGATGTACAAAGTAGGAAAAGACAAATTAGGCAAGTCCAAGAGTGGCTATATCCTCTCAAGAGCACCATTTTGAAAGGGCTCTCACTTTTTGTAATTTTGGAACTACTTCTGAGATTTTAATGAGAAGAATCCCTCAGGGTCATTTTGGAGAAAAAATGATCTAGTGTATGTGATGCATTTATTGTGATGCGTTAATTTTCTAATATTATTGTTCTAAGTGATGAATGGGAGGTGTTGAATGGGTTCTAGATGTTTTAGGGTGCAAGAAAGAACTAGTGGTTTCATTGCTAGTTTTATTTAGTTATTTTTCTCCTGGATAGGATATGTTAGAGTAGTTTTTCTTTTGGTATTTAGATTAGTTTATATTGCACTAAAAAAATTTCATATCAAACCCCCATACTCATTCATATCTAGTAATGGAAGCTATGCTAGAATCTGGATGGATCTCCTATACCAAATGGTGTGAGGTCTGATTGGGATTTTACACCAGGGAGTACCCCTTTCTAAGGGAAATTCACCTAAATCAATATCAGGTTACAACCAAATTCAAATCCACCATACTGATCAATATAAAACCACATTTACCACACTTTGGGACACATTTCCTACTGAGTTATGCTCTTCGATATAAAAAAATGATGGATCCACCTTCCAATGTGCCATGACCTACATTTTTCACTACCTCAGTCATATCATTTTGGATTATCTTGATGACCTCACTGTTGGGTTGAAAAAGTAGCCACAACACCTTGAATACCTCCACATTATTTTCCTATGATGTCTAAAATACAATATTCACTTGAACTGCCTCAAGTGTGTCTTCAACATCACTGTTGGATGGTTATTGGGTTTCAATGTCTCCTAGAAGGGAATCATAGTTGATGCATTGAAATTCCAAGCCATAAGTGAAATCACCCCCCAAGACTTTGTGCCAACTACAGAGTCAATAGGTTCTTAAGATTGCTATACACATGCCTTTCCAAGGGGATGAGTAGGTGCAACAAGATTTTGATGCTTTTAAGCATGCTTTCTTAAATGACCCATTAATCAATCCCCTTGAATTTAATAAGGATTACATACTTTACTTATCCACATTGGTAGTCTCTATCATCAGGGTTTTATTCCAACAAGGAGAATATAAATACAAATATGTCATCTATTATGTGAGAAAAAATTCATCACGACCTCCTCTCAACTACAATCATGAGGATAAATTGGCCTTAGTCGTCATTCATCCAGTCCAAAAGTTACGCCATTACATCTTGCTTCATACCACCAAAGTTGCAACGAATTCCAATTCTAAGTAGCACTTGTTCAGCTAGTGACTTATCAATGGTAAGTTCACTCATTGAATGGTAATCCTCTAGGAATTCGATCTTGATTTTTTTACCCCCAAGAGAAAGAAGGAACTCATCGTCATTGAGTTCATTATAGATCTCTCGTCTGACAAAAAATACCCACTAGTGAATCATAACTTCCTAGATGAGCAACTCTTCTTGATTTTGTTAGAATACCCATGGTACGATGACATTCTAACCTACCTTCACACATACATTCAACCTACATCTCTCATGCGATGACCATCGACACATATGCTAACAAGCTCTTCAGTATCTCCTCATAGGAGATGTCATTTATAGCTGAGGTTTGGATATTGTGTTATGTCAATGCCTCACTCTTGAGGAAGTGGAGCGAGTCTTAAATGACCACAATAGTGGTGCATGAGGTAGCCATTTATTAGGAATTTCCACCACCTAGAAAATCATCCGTGCTGGTTATTTTTTGCCTACCCTCTTCCATGCTTTCCTTCACATAGTTAAGTGGTGTGTGAAGTGCCATATATTCACCCATAAAACAAGAGTTCCACCATCTTTGTTGCACCTTGTCATTATGGTCGATCCCTTTTGTAGGTGAGGGATTGAATTTATGACATGCAATCCTCCAACTAGCAGGGGCCATAAGTACATCATTTTGGTTGTCGACTAATTTACTAAATGGGTGGTGATGCCAACATATAATAATACAATAGACAAAACCTTAAGTGGTGTGTGAAGTGCCATATATTCACCCATAAAACAAGAGTTCCACCATCTTTGTTGCACCTTGTCATTATGGTCGATCCCTTTTGTAGGTGAGGGATTGAATTTATGACATGCAATCCTCCAACTAGCAGGGGCCATAAGTACATCATTTTGGTTGTCGACTAATTTACTAAATGGGTCGAGGTGATGCCAACATATAATAATACAATAGACAAAACCACTCATTTTTTCATCAATCATGTCATCACTTGATTCAATGTCCCCAAACATTTGGTTTTATACCGCAAAGGATTTTGAGAACGAAGTCTTCCAAGAATTATCTTTGTTCCTCATTTTCATGCATGAGTTCGCATCCCCTTACTATTTGCAATCCAATAGCCAAGTTTGGGCTATCAACAAAATCCTCAAAACCTTACTCCAACACCTAGTGAACAAACATAATTCTAATTGGCATCACATGCTTTTTTTAGCAAAATGGGCCCATAAGACATCCATTAAAACTACCATAGGATTCACACCTTTCCACCTCGTCCATGGGGTGGAAGCAATTTTTCCCATTTAATGTGAAATTCTAACTCTTTGGATGGTAGTTGAACTCTTAGATACTACACCACTAGAGCAACAACTCCTAACCTTGGAGAGCACTAATGAAGATCATCGATCTTTGTTACAAAACAATGAAGCTACCAAAAGGTAATTTAAGGCCAATTATGATTGGCAAGTATGCTCTCATACTTTTAGCGAGGGTGATTTGGTATTTGCTTATTATGTTGCTAATGACAAATTAGGGCCTGGAAAAAGTTCAGGACTCTATGGAAAATCCCTTTCATCATCAAACACTAATTAACACAGGGTGCATACATCCTTGATTTTTTGTGAGGGTGGCCTCTTCAAAGAACTCACCAATGGGATATATTTGAATAGGTTCTACCCATGAACATGCACCCACTAAACAATGATCCACATGTACACCCATTCTCTAATTAATTAAATTTTTTGGTTTTTAGTTTTAGAAACCTCAATTTTGTCACTTTTGATGAGTTTGCTTTCTTGGTATATTAGATAATTCATCCACTAGTAGGCTACATCAGTTTTGTTGATGGTTCTAGTCGATGGACTCAGAATCTCACCTCAACAACTTGGGTCGTTTATTCACCCTGACATACACTACTCTCGTCAAGTGGCATATGCTTATGGCTAGCCACAAATAATTAACTAAAGTATGTTGCTATAATTGGATTGCTTGCCAATGCAACTCAACTTCAAATTTTCCACCTCAACATTTTTCTCGACTTCCAACTCCTCATAGTGCAACTAAATAATGTTTACCATGTATTTTTAAGAAATCTTTACAATTTAAACTTTTATGAAGGAGTTTTGAAACCATCACATTCATACATATTCCTAGAAGTTTAAATCAATTTGTAGATAACATCGCAAATGAAATATTATATTGGCATTTATCACATTAAGAACAAGATACACTAATGTAAATCACTAATAAACACATGATTTACATTTATCATTTATCATCAAATTGATAAAATATCATACATATAAACAATAGAAATAAAGCATCACGAAAAAATACAAACTCATCATCACATATACACATCAGGATGCACACACACACACAAGGTGCAAAAAATACATGTACATAAGAGGCTAGCCCTCATTGGGATAGATTGCCAAAAAAATGTGCATCATACAAAAAATTGGGCCCTTCCCATATAAAAATACATGTTCCACTAGGGTGGCAAGGCTAGTAGCCTTAACAATCCTGTAGCTAGGTATGCTCTACCGACACCACCTACAGGGACTCTTCTTTTCCCTCTCATTATATCCCTTTGCATGATAGGTCACCACTTTGTCAATATCCCTATGTATGCATCAATGATATCATTTCCGAGGTCAGACCATCTTTCCTTTGGGACAACTTGTAGCCTGCAACACCACATCTAGTCTCCACCTCAGGTTCACAACTTGTGTTAGGAGATTTTTTAGAAGTCGTAGTTTATCCTCCAATGCTAGATAAAATCAAGGACTCTATATTGTTGGCATTACCTCATCATCGTGGTGACCTCGTTGTTTCCCTACCACCTCCTCACATATTGGAGTAGTCATTGTAGCTGCCCCTCACCCTGTCAATGCCACATTTGCACTCAGAAGATGTCACATATCAATATCAATTGTGGGTAAATAACTAGAGAAAGAAAAAAACTAAAAAATAGTCAAAACTATGCTAGTATCAAAATACAAACATCTCTCATATCTAATAGTCAGATCTTCCCTCACCTCTCGACGCAACTCCTCATAGTTTTGCTCTCTCTAGTGTACTAGAATCAATACTTGATAATCCAAAAGCATGCAAACATAGAAACCACATTTTTTGTTGGTCTCATGGCTTTTAGTCAAACAGTTGTGACATTTGCATGTCTATCTCTTGAATAGTTGTAATTGTTGTCTGGAAGACTTTTCACAAAACAATCATATGTTTTCTCGTGATTTTCCATGCGTACATTCATGCAAAACATTCACACGATTTTCCTCAAATTTTCCATGGATATTGCATGACTATCCATTAAAACGGTTGTGATATATCTTCATGCATATGTTTTCCTCACAACTATGACTATTGCATGACTGTTTGGTAAACAATTGTACAACTCAATTGCATGACAAATGCATATGGATGCCTCGAGGATCACTCATGTCCCAAACATTTTTGTGCAACAATACATGTAGATAAAATTGAGAGTTTACTGCATATTAATGGCGCCCCCTGCATGCAACTAGCTGCACAAACCTACTTTCATGGTTGTGTTATGTCATTCCCTCGTGATGAACTATTATCCAGTAAATAGTCATGAGAGAGTTGTGTGGTTTTTTTTCTCTAAAGCCATGCAACCCACTGGAAACCCTAATGGGATTTTGTATGGGTTTGTTAGAGGGCCTAATCGACATAGTCGACTAGACCCACTAGTCGACTAGACCCACTAGTCGACCAAGTATAATGGCATTTAAATATGGAAGTAAGTCAAATATGAACTGTAAGTCGATCAACTAGGGTAGTTAGAGAAGTTGTAACTACCTATCAACCGATTCAAGGTATAAATACATGAGATCATGAATGTAAATGTGGTGTGGTATTGGTCATAATATAAGGATACTTATTGTTGGTCTCACAATTATTCCTTCTCTCTCCTATGTGTTATTGTGTATATTGTTGTATATTGTTATGAAATTTTGTGCGAAGATCTACTAGTAACTCCTTCGTGTAATCCCATTGATTACAATCAAATCCAACAAGCCCTAAACTAAAAAATTGACTAGACATAAATGACGTAGAGGTTGTGACCTCTTATGTGGTGGTCAAAGAATCTTATTCTATTGCTCAATTTGTGTGTAGMGAGGTCCAGAAGCTCATGGGATCAGTRGGTCTAAGTCAACTCAGGAAAGTACAAATTATTTTGACTTGTGGGCCCCACCCTATTTATAGGCACCCTTCGTGAACTTTTGGAGGTCCAATTAGGAGCTCAAAAGATTTATTTTATGCATCGGTTGCACCATTGGGATCCTGGMATTGCCTCCTTTCATGAAATTTTATCCATTCATCCCCATCAAAACCTACATCCAGGGTCCATTTACCTTAGCTAAAGTTCTCCAAATAAGTATGTGAGCTCACTAACTCCATTTTTTACACCGTTTGCAACATTGGATTTCTTATCATGAGAACTTTCATGTTGGGTATTTAGTTTTATGTGTGTAGGTATTCATTGAAAATCCATATTCCCCCCCACCACACATACTAGGGCCTCATGTATAATTCTTCAAACTAGCATGTAGATACCCCCTCTGCATATCTTGCATTTACTAATATACTTCCCATTATATACGTCTACGGTTTCCCCATCCCAACTTAGAAAGAAAATTTTCCTAGTTCCACATGCATTCAGTTTCATAGTTCCACATCACATATCAATACCCATGCCACTCTTTCCCCACTAATATATGGAGTTTGTATAGTTTTCATATCAAAGAAAAAGCCTCATACTTTCATCTCATCATTATGTTGGCCCATACCCTCAGACTCCTAATGGATTACATTCTAATGATTGGTTATGCTAAATGTGTCATTGTATTCCATTAACCTCTTGTGTCATTGATGACCAACATATCATCTACATTAAACTCCATCATTCATCTACCCCTCCAAGGAGACCCACACTAGGGGCCCCATCCCTGTTTTCTTTCACCACTCTAGCCACACATGGTAGATTTTCTTGGTTGCTTTCTTAGGACACTCGTCTCCTTGTCTATAACATATCCATATCCATTTATAATTAAAAAAATCCAAAACATTCAAAAAAATTTATAAAACCAAAATCGAGGGAAACACCAAGGTTCATACCATCTCATCTAATGGAATCTCTTCAAACTTGATAATAGTCCTTGTCACCCTTGGTCGGAGCATCTGCACTGAGTTATCCATGCCCACACTAATTCCAGTTGTCTACAACACCTCCCATATCCTATTATCTATCACCATGATTCCCCAGAGTTTCCCTCATTACATGTCTATCCATTGTATCCACTTATCCTCAGTCCCAATATTGCATAAATCAAAATATTGATTATCTTTTGACATCAAGTCATCATGTTGTGTCTGCTTGGTTATTAATGTTTCCCTTGTTAGTTGTCATTTAGGATTCACCTAAGGGAGGTCTTTAGTCCCATCCTCATTGGTTAGATCTTGTGTTCCCTTATCAAAATCCCACTCCATTACAATTGGTTACTTGACTTATATTTTATGATCACGAGGGACCTCCTGTCCTTTTCTATCACATCTTCACTCCCATCGACACCAACACATGTTATTCTAGGATTATTTTGTACCTTTGTTCCCATTTCCATAATTAATGGTGAACCCCATACTAGACAGAGAGAGTCATCATTGCTCTCTAATTCAGTAGGCCTCTCGAGGCATTAATAGTGATGGAACCCCCAAGGTTTCTCCCCACCGCACGTCTGTCGCTGGCTCTTTCGGATTTGTTGGCTGGGCGCTCCTCTTGGCGACTCGCCTCGGTTTTGGGCGCCTCTCTGGCCGACTCGCCTTGCATTCCCTCTGGAAACCCCAAGTTTTCTCCCCACC
>SNQJ01S0016149.1:4985-67211 GCA_010110895.2 Picea sitchensis
AACTGTTATTTACATTCATTGACCTCTTCCTGCAGGTCCATTTACATCACATATTCATACTTATGAGTTTTTCCATAGTCCTTGGCCAGTTCAGTTATATTTACAATCTGGGGGAAACATGGTGTTACAGATATATAAAAATATCTTGATCCCAATGGTTCCATTGGTTCATCCACACAATGGACATGATTCCTAGAAGTTGGTACATCCAGGAGGAACACATGAGGAAAACAAGTGAGTGGACCCAGTTCTTAGTTCCTTCAACCTTGTGGTTCACCGAAAAATATTTGGCTCACAAAGAGGCGCTTTGCTAGATTAAGGAATTCATTTTCCATAGGAATCCAAAGGACACCACCCCCAGGATGGTCTTCTCATACCATCGGGTATTGGAAAAACTGAAAGAAGCAGTATATTGTTGGAAGATTGTTGTGGACAATATTGGTAATGAGGATCCCTATGAAATAAATATCAGAGAGTCTAAAGTACAATGTGCACTAAGGGGAAATGTGATAGAGTCAACCACACCAGACTATAATGGCCCAATAAAAACCAAGAAACACAATATTGGCACTGAAGAAGCACCCAAGATGGCCATCATTAGCAATTATTGGGATAAGGAGATGGTCACTCAGGTTGTTGACCTCCTTAAATAATATGGGGACCTATTTCCTCAAATATTTTCAGAGATGGAGGTAATTGTGGGATCATTGGGAGCCATGAATATCCAAATCAAACCCAATGCCAAAATAGTCAAGAGAATACCCTATCACTTAAATACTAAGTACGAAGAAAAGGTGCGCAAAGAACTAGACTGGATGTTGGATGTAAGGATCATTATCCCTGTGGAGGAATATAATTCGATTATCCCTATGGTCATGTAGCCTAAAAATACCAGGGAAATTTTCATATGTGTCGACTTGAGGATTTTTCACGTAGCCTATGTCCATGATCCTTTTTCGACACCCTTCACAAACAAGGTGTTGGAAAATGTTTACGGTCGGAAATCCTACTCATTTATGTATGGCTTCTCAGGATATCATCAAGTTCAGATTGCATGGGAAAATCATGCTAAAAACACCTTTGAGACTGAATGTGGGTCATTTGCATACACAGTCATGCCCTTTGGCTTAAAAACTGCTTCTACAATGTTTTCCCAGATAATGGTCGCAATCTTCAAGGGATTTATCCACAAGTTCCTTGAAGTATACTTGTATGATTGGATTGTGTTCAATATATTAAAGGAACACATGCAACCTCTTTGACTAATTTTGGATCGATGTCGCCGGCTAAAGATCTCTTTGAATTTGAAAAAATGCATATTTTGTACACCCTTTGGTATATTACTTGGTCACATTGTGTGAAAAAATGGATTACTCATGGACATGGCTAATATTGTCGTCATCTTGGATATGGTGGCCCCCACTTCAGTTCAAGAAATGCACAAAACATGAGGACACACAGGATACTACATGCGTTTAATCCATAACTATAATCATATTGTGGCTCCATTGGAAAGGTTGTTTTGTAAGGATATCAAACATGAATGGAAAATAGAATGCCAACAAGCCTTTGACACCCTCAAAGAAAAGCTATTTGTTGTGCCCATTTTGATTTTCCCTGATTGATCAAACCTCTTCCATGTCTACGTTGATGGTTCATCCATTGTGTTGGGAATCATTCTAGCACAACCAAGGGAGGGGAATATCAATAATCCAATCTATTTAGCCAAACAAAATTTGTGTGATGTTGAAAGGAATTACACTACAAATGATTGTGAGGGCCTGGCCATGGTATATGCCTTGCAAAAAAATTTCCACTACTTGTTTGTGTCCGATATCAAATTATTCATTGATCATTATTCCCTTAAGTATTTAGTCAACAAAACGACGTTGGGTGGTTGAATTTCTCAATGGTTGTTGTTGTTTCAATAATTTGACTTTGAGGTTTTCATTAAGCCAGGAAAACACAATGTTGGACCAGATCATCTATCATGGATTCCAAATGGGGAAGCTACTATGAACCTCAATGATGAAATCACAGATGTGAAACTCTTCCAATTTGAAGAAATACCTGATCAATTGGCCGAAATAGCAGAATTTCTCACCACTAGCCAAGCTCCTATTGAATACACTCCTATGCAATGTAGGCAACTGATGACCCTCAGTGTTGATTATCAATTGATTTCCATAAACTTTTATAAGTTGGGCACATATGGAATCCTACGTCATTGTGCTTTGGAACACAAACACAACTCCCTCCTCTATGAAGCACATGAAGGTATTGTTGGAGGCCACAATGTCAGTAAGGCTATTGCATGCAAGGTCCTATGTGAAGGAATTTGGTGGCCCTCTCTCTTTGTAGACTCTAAATACTACTGCAAACATTGCGACATATGTCAACATGTGGGAAATCTCTATCACATAGATGAGCTCTCGCTATTCGTGATGATTGTACTTGATCCCTTTGACAAGTGGGAAATAAACTGTGTTGGACCCATTAATCCTCCTGCACGTCGCACATGGGTGCACTACATCATCACCACCATCAAATACCTTACCAGGTGGGCCAAGGCAACACCATTCAAGGATTGTACATCCGATATAGTATTGTGATTTATCTTTGAGAATATCATCACCATATTTGGATGTCCAAAGGTGCTCATGAGTGACTAAGAATCACATTTTTTGAAAGACATTATTCAACATCTTACCTAAGAATTCATGGTTCATCATCAAAAGAGTACCCCTTAACACTCACAAGCCAACGACATAGTGGAAGCCTTCAACAAAATTTTAGAACATGCTCTCTCGAAAGTGATGACTAGGAGCAACTCATCCCCATCATCCTATGGGTTTATCGAACCACATGCAAAAGGATAATGAAGCACACACCATTCTGACTGGTCTATGACAAAGAAGTGGCCATGCCACTAGAATTTTTTGTTCCAAGCCTTAGGATTTCCTTTACAACTCAGATGACAGGTGATTAGGCCCTCCAACATAGGATGGATGAGCATATGGAACTCGAGGAAGACCACGTGATGGAAGGATTTATCCAGGTGGTTGAGAAGGATAGATAGAAGTCTTGACACAACCATAAAATCCGTAAAAAAATCCTTCAACCATAACTTTTAGTGTTGTTATATGAAAACAAATATTTACAGCATCTGGGCAAGCTATGCATGCGGTGGTTGGGTCCATTTCGGCTAGTCTACATCATTGAAGAAAGTGTTTCCAAGATGGAAAATTTACAAGGATAACCACTCAAGGGTCTCATTAATGGGAGTAGGTTGAAGGTATAATATGGCCCTCATGGGTCAACCATAATTTAGCTCTATTCCAACTTTTCAATTCATAGATTAGGCTTGGCATAAGTTGTACAACTAGTAGCATCTATCATATTTGGAATAAATTATAACTTTGAACAATACCTCCTTCACATCAATCACGCATATGGATAGGGTTGAGTGACAGTTTCAAGATGTTTTCACATTTCCATATCCAACTACCAATTTAACATATCTACAAGGTACATGTCCAATCTGACAATCCATGAGGTTGTTTGAAGAGTCACTTGGTGATTTAATGCATTGAAAGTGAAAAGTAATCCTAGTTTGGAAGCTCACCCATGACATGAGTACAAAATGTTTTCTTTCACCTCTCTCCCGGAGAAGCATCTTCAGTATGGTGGATCGATTCTATAGATATCCCTATGAGAGAAATACCATTACCACCTTCTACTTTTTCTCCAAACTACCTCCACTGTTGAACACTATTCCTTTCTTTCACCCTTTTCCCCAGCATATTCTCTCTATATATATCATCCCTATGATGCTCTCTCTTAAATATTTTTCCACATCCTTCACCTTTCTCTAAGATTCCCCACTCCCCTTTCATGGCCCGACCTAGCATACGGTCATTCCATTGTTATTTCCAGTTCACTCGAGCAGATCCATTGTCGGATTTTCATGGCTTATGCCAACTATCAGGATGTTACCTGCTCCTTGTCCACATTCCCTCATTTTTATTTTCTACCATGTATCAACTTCGCCAATAAAATTTCCCTCCAATTTTTCTTGTACTTGTGTAAACAACCACCACGCATCATCCCATTTGTTGTTAGGAAGGTTCCCCCTTCAATGGCTTGCCAACAAACCTAGTTCTAGCCATTGTCACGGGCCTTCCTCTAACAACAATGATGTTGGTTGAGTTCCATACACCCAACCTTGTTTCCCCTACCCCCCTTCTAACATCTCGTCAAGGACCCTCAATATTCTAGAAGAAGAACGGTTGAGACTCTTTGATCGGCTCACTCCAAACAGAAAAAATAGATAAGAATAAAGTGGTGCTCTCTCTTGAGGAACCCACACTCCTTTTTTTTAGTTTGGAGTGGATGAATACCTTTCAATAGCTCCCTCATACACCTCTGCATTCACTAGAATAGGTTATGGACCAAGAAACTCGCCACAAGAACAATTTTCTTAAAATAAAGATGAGAAACTCTTACTCCAATGATCCACCATCAAAGTGCAGTAGTTGGCTCGAGGAAGAACCAGATAATAATAGTGGGGACCTGTTGGCACCCAAAGTTTTAGGTTTTGTTTTGCACACACACACAAATGAATTTGTGCACTCTCATTCCATAGTTTTGTGTGTTCCTAAGGAAATGCGCGAGGAATGACATAGAGTGCACATTGGGCCAAGTTTTGTGAGTCGCACGCCACGCTTAAATACTACCAAGTGTGCATGGGTCCGTGTTTTGTCAAGTGTGTTAGAAAACAAGAAGACACCCGCCAAAATAAAGAAAGGAATCATCAAGAAATCTCTCTGAATGATTTATGTCAGTAGCATAACAAGACGTGGGAAGGCCAGAGAACAAGTTGGCCATGTAGTTAATCTTTCCCTTGATGCAGATATTCTACATGGAGCATTGGAAGACACTAGAAGTGTGTAAGGAATTTATATAAAACAACCGAGTGGAGAAGAACAGAAAGCGACAACGCTCCCGAGTAGAGAAAATTATAAAAGGAAGCTCTAACATTAGAAATAGAGCTAGTTAGTTATCCAGTTAGAGGGTTTTCCAAGTTAGTGTTGAGCTCACTCTAAGTTGGTTTTATTATTGTAATGCTTTGAATATATTCATGTTTCTATCCTATGTCCGAGTGTTGAGAAAAGGTGCATTGTGCATCATTTTGTAATTCTAAGAGTTTATATAGCAAACATGTGAAGTTCTATTATTGTGATATGTGTCTATCCTCTGTAATGTATATCTTGGATATGATGGAATGCTTCCAGTAATAAATATATATTGGTTCTGATACATTATGTGTCTATTATGTATGATTTGAACATGTGTGTGTATCATTTTAATTCTTAGTCCTCATAGTTTATCAGACATGAGTTATATGGATGCCAATTGCAGTGATGTGTTGTAAATTTAAACCTTTATCCATGTCACAAGACCGTATGGTATTTTTGATTCCCTCTACATCTCGAGTGTGACCTTCCTTGACCTTGGCCAAGGATTGGCAACTATGGATGAACCCGGGGTCTAAAAATCCCCAACGTTAAGAAGGATGGGGCGAGTGCAAGAATGGACCGAAAGTGCTCAATAATCATCATACAAATTTTATTTAATTTCATCCACTAAGAGAAATTCGTGATCTTATGAAATGTAGGGGGATAGGTTCAACACTTCCTCCACCGAATAATACTTGAAGTTCAGGTTCAAGTTTGGATTTGAAGTAGTGGTGGAACATCGACAATGAATGGAGAAAAACCAATATGACACTTCAAATGAGATGGTAAATAAAATGGCAATACTTTAATTATTGATTACTTGTAAAATTTATTGATGATTGATTTAACCCATCAATTAATGTGTCTATTTGTTTTAATTAGGAAAGAAACAACAGTTCATTTGACAACAGTGGATAATAGCCTCATGATTCTAGTGGTGTGAAAACCCATCATAGTATGTGTATTTAAAATAAAATGTATACATTGATGATTATTAATGATTACTTGCAGATGGTGTACTTATAATTTTTCCCGTTTTAATGGAAGAGCATGTAGATAAGGGTACTCAAAGTGGAGAGGAATAGAAGGAAACCCAATGAATGGTGTTGAATACTCCTCCAGGTTAAAAACATTGTAATAATATTTATATTAATGAAACATTGCTATGAATAATAACTAACCATATCCTTTTAACACTTTTTGTTATTGTAGTGGATGCCCCTGTAATGCATGAATGTGCACGTTGTACTACTAGAAGTACAATGTGTGAGATGGTGCATAGTCAAGCATCACTAGAAGAGGTCCCAATAGATGAAGGGGACCAAGAGGAATTTTATGATTTAATAAATAAGTACATGAAAAATAATAAACCAAAAAAAAAAGTGATTGTACATATTTTGGCGATAAAATTTATTAATATAAATTATTTTTTGTGCAATTTTTTTTTTCTACCTTAATATGCATGAACCTTATATGTTTTGTATGTACAAAAGAAAACATTTGCACACACATTGTTTCTTTCATTTATCTTTAATTTTTGTTTTGTTATTTGTTATGCATGATTGGGTATGGAGAATTGAGAGTGATGCAAACGAAGGAGGGGCCAAATGAGCTTCCACCTTCACATGGTTGGCCATGTTTAGTATAGAATAAATTATTCTTGAAACCAAGAGGATATTATTTAGGTATCCCCTTTAGTCTTTCTAGAGCCTAGTACATATTTAATTATTATTCACTCATATAACATTTTATTCTCTTTGACAAATACAACCTCATACATGTTTAGTTATTATCTAGTCATATAGCCTTTTATTCTCTTTGACAAATGAAGGTTTGAAGGGTGGTCACATCTAGGATCCACAAGGAATTTCCATCAAAGTAATCATTTTCTTCTCTTTCCTCATGTTGTTTTCCTTCATTTCCTTGTATATATCTTCAACTATTTCTCTAGCATATTCATTAGATAGGAGGTTAAGAAAAGTTTTTTTATCGAGCATAGATTCACTTATTGACTCAATTTGGTCATAAAACCTACAAATATCATATGGTAGTTTATGCTCAACCCTTTCCAATTTATTCATGCTCAAAATATTTTTCAATGAGTTGTGTGTGAAAAATCCTTGGCTAAGAAGGGAATAAGTATTTTTTTTGCTCCTTCAACATCACATTTGTTGAAGTTTTACTTATACAACTATCATGTATATTTCTTCCTTATTATTATAATTATTTATCACATTAGTTTCATAAATAAGATCACTGAAAGAGAGGCAATCACAGAAAAAATAGAGACACACGGATTGTCCTAGGAAACCCTCATGGGGGAGAAAACCCAGCAAAAACTTCCTCAATATAGATAGAAAAAATACCAAACAGAATATCCTCCTCTACTCCTTCACTAGGAAGAGTAGCGCACCACTTGAACAAGAAATGCAAATATATAGACCAGAAACTCTCCTTGACGTCACCCCCAGTTGCAACAGTTTCCCCTCCAAGACTTGAACACTACAGAGCTAGGTGTGTATGTTTCCAAATGAGGCATTGGATTCTCTTTTAAATAGTGGTTTGGCTAGAATATAATTAGCTCTGGGCCAACCTGTCACTTTACTCTCTTTATTTACAACTAATTGTCAAGGCACAATAGGGCCGACTTTTACTAAGGCACAATAGGGCCTAATTAAATATAATATAATAATATTATTCAACTCTCTCTCAGGTATAATATTCTTCAAAGTTACAATATTTCATCACTCCCCCTTAAAAAAAAGAGTATTCTACTGACAACATTAATAAAGACTCACTGGACTCAATACATTCTCAATGTTGGATAAATTTATATTTTCGGCACACTAGTTTAGTGGGAGTTAACTGACTAGTTCTATTTTAGACTTTATATTTTAGATCATCACTATTATGCTATTATGCATCCATGAATTATGATATTATGGAATGTTATGTCCTATATATGAGTGAATTCCACTCATCATATTGATCATATTGATCATCATCTATGTATCAATCATCATCTCATTGGAGTAGTGTGAATATATTTTCTCATTCTTCCATATTGAATCTCTCTTCCTTTATTGATAAGATTTTTTTTTACTTTCTTTAGCTAGATCTCTTGTGCAGGTTTTTATGAAACATTGACATGGTAAGAGCTACGTTTCTTGGAGCAATCCAGAAAAGCCAAAAAATAAGGAAAATCAGAGTTTCAGCGAGCAAAATTCATGGTTGTACCTTTCGACAGAGCTTTCTCCCAAAATATTAATTTTTTGAGGAAACGACTTGTCATAGAAATAAATAGACCCATCATGAAAGTGGGTTTTCAACCATTTGGTTCACCATTTTCTCAGAAATGAAGCCGAAATATTGCCTCCTAAAACTGATACGAATCTGTGGTCATACCTTTCTACAATGGTTTCTCCCAAAATAATAAATGTTTAAGGAAATGGCTTGCGAGAGAAGCAAATCAATCCATTCTAGAAGTGGAGTTTCAATCATTTGGAAAAATTCCTTACTGTTTTCTTAGAAGGCAAGTTGAAATATCATCTCCTGAAAGTGATACGAGTTTTTACTTAAAGTGCTCTTTCTACAGTGATTTCTTAGTTTTTCACTTGCAGATTGAGAGTAAATTTTTAGGGGTTCTCAGAAACCATGGAAGAGATGGATAGGAAACCTATTATACATTCTAAATTGGTGGTAATCCTCACACCATACAATTATTTTTATTGGAATCCCAAGGAATAATTCCAACTCAGAAGGAAATCACTGTACAACTTGACGGTGGGGACATAAACAAAACCTACATCAGCAATTGAGAAGATGAGATGGGTGAACCAAAAGGATGAAGCCACATGACTTCTTATTGAATTTATTTCAACTGATATATGGTTTCATATTTCCACATGAAAAAATCCAAACATGATCTGGACCACCTTGGAAATCTTGTTTGGAAAGAAGGATCGGATGCGAGGTCATATGCTTGAGATAGGGTTGAATACTTTGGATCCTAATTTTTTTTATAATATACAGGATTTATTTACTAAGTTTAAATATGTGATATTGAGCTTAGAAACTTGTGGTATTGATAAGTCTAAACAAGTGGATCAACTTATGATAAAAATCTTGGCCAAGCTAGGACCAAAATATGATGTCTATGTTTCAATTTTCCATTTAGGAAGGTATCTCATGGGAACAAATTGGAAGATGCCTACCATGGATCAATTCATTGATTCTCTCTCACACAAGTAGGAAAAAATCATTCAGATGGGACTAATCAAAAATACCAAATCACATGCACTCACCATGCATGATGGAAAAGGATCATCCAAATAGAATGGGAAGGAGAAAAAGAACAAGAAGGAGGGATATTCCAAACCCTTTAACGATTCTTCAGGTTCCAAAGACTCTTCATATTTAAAGAAGAAGAAGGGAAAGCAGTGCACTTACTTCAATAAACCGAATCATGAAGAATCCAGATGCATGAAGAAACATATTGATCTTATGGCATAGGCACTTCATGAGCATACCAACTTGGAAAATTCATTCCATAGGGAGTCAATAAGAAGAAGGAAGAAGATCATTCTCCTAAGAAAGGTAATCAACATGCTCTTGTTGCAATTAATTCCTCATCTGATTCATGGATTATAGATTCTGGTGCATCCCATCATATGGAAGTGAAAGAGGAAGTTTTCCTTCTTTGAGCCCATGTTCAATACCCCCTATTCTCATGGAGGGTGATACTCCAGTAGCAGTAAAAGGAGAGGGGAGAGTGGAATTCCATAATGGTATTTTTGAGAATGTTTTACATGTTCTAAAGCATTCTATGAATATTATCTCAGTTTATCAGATCACTTAGAAAGGTAAAAAGGTTGAATTTACATCAGATTCAATTTATGTACTTGACATGCATGAAAATTCCATCATTGCAATTAGTGAGGTGGATCACATGTCAAGGTTGTATAAATTCACTAAGTTTTCTGATAGTGACTCCTCTTTTATACTTACACATAAGGAGAGTACTTTTCATGCACCCTTAGTGAAACATGCAGATACTCTTATGCTTCCATTAGTTTTAGACATCAGAGATGATTCCATACACTCGTATTATGTACATGGAAATAAGAAGGTAGTACAGCCAGATAAGAATCCAACGTTGAAGCTTCATCATATACCCAAGAAGGAACAAACCACACTTCAGGAAACATGAAACCTTTAAGGGAATCCATTGGATTCGAGGAGGACTTGATCTCATCATGAGGAGCCTTCTCATGTAATTTCATCTTCTAAACCTGCGATGCCCATGCATTACTATATGGTTCATTATTATGATCCACAACTCTACAGTGAGGTTGTGGGAAAACCATTATGGAAAGTAGCCATGCAGAAGGAGTATGATTCACTCCTAAAGAATCATACTTAGGATTTGGTTCCACTTCCACCAGAAAGAAATATTTTCAGGTGCAGATGGGTCCATGAGAGTAAAAGGTACAAGGTCTGACAGGTTGCCAAAGGACTTCATCCAATCCATAAATATTTCTACATCTTCATGAAGACTTTCAGAGAGCAGAAGTTTCATATTTTGAAGGATCATCTTGCAGTGAAGAACATAGTTGCCTTGCAACTGCCATTTTCTTCTTTTGATGCATTGTCTTTTTAAGGGGGGTTTTGTTCCCACATGGTTTTCCCTCTTTCCTCATTTTTATTTAGTGTTCATTAGTTTCATTGTACATGAGTACCTAATATATCCTAGTATTTGAGACTCATTTTTTACTCCATAGTGATGTTAAGGGGGGTGTTGGAGAAATTTTTGTTTTTGGCACACTAGTTCAGTGGGAGTTAACTAACTAGTTCTATTTTAGATCATCACTATTATGTTGTTATGCATGCATGCATTCTACTATTATGGAATGTTATGCCCTATATATGAGTGTATTCCACTCATCATATTGATCATATTGATCATCATCTATGTATCAATCATCAAGTCATTGGAGTAGTGTGAATATATTTTATCATTCTTCCTTATTGAATCTCTCTTCCTTTCTTGATAATCTTTCATAAAATATTGACAATCAAGAGGAGGGGACATCGTCATCAGCATTAGGAACATTACCGATAATATCGATAGGTCATCAAAAGCTTTTTTTTCTCATCACCAACATCAGTAGAAATTGAACATCATCATCTGTAGCACGGAGATGGAGTAACATCACAATCATCAACAACATGAAGTTGGAACATCAACATCAACAACATGAAGTTGGAATGACATCATCATCAACAACAACATGAAGTTGGAACATAAACATCATCAACAACATGAAGTTGGGACATCAACAACATGAAGTTGGAACATCAACATCTATATGTGGCAACATAATGAGACAGGTATATCAACAACAACATTTGTGGTACTCTGACAGATCGTCCTTACTGTACCTTTTGGATTTTCCCAAGAATCATAAGATTCCATAGGATATAGAATCCTAACTGATCTACAACTACTGACCACAACTGGCATATACATGTGTTGGATTACTGAGAGGGGCGGTGAATCAGTAATAAATCAATCTAATCCTGTTTAACCATATAATGCAAGTGTTATATCAGTGTAGCATATCATCAAATAATTACAAAGTAAATAAACAATGAACAAATGATCAATCATACACATACACAGTACACCCGTGTTTTTAAGTGGAAACCCAAAGCGGGAGAAAAACACATAATTCTTTTTCTTATATGTCTTGAAGAATTACATTCATTGGAAGCACCAACTTCCTTTGTTTTCCAGGTGCAACTGGAAGGAGGCTCCAACCCCCTAGCTTCTCAGGCTACAACTTGAGGGAAGCTCGAACTCCCCAATTCTCTGGCTACAACTAGAAGGAGGCTACAACCCCCTAAGTTCTCTGGCTACAACCACCTGTTCTTACCCTATCCAACCACCCTAAAATATAAATTCCAAATTTAGAAAACATGTCACTATCACTGAATCAACCACTACCACTGTTAATCTGTACCAATAACCTGTAACAACTTGTTCCAATCAACCTGCACCAAACAACCTCTACCAATAACCTGAACCAACATGTACCATGCATAAACCTTGACTCATCAAGATGTACCAACATCATCAACTATACATCTCATGTATGTGACAACTCATCAAATATACACCTCATGTATGTTCCAACTCATCAACTACTTGTCTCAACCATGTACCCAACATGTACCTCAACCATATAAAAAAGACATACACCAATTTAACAATCAAAAGTTATATAAAAATTCATCACTCTATCCATAAACCAAATACCATAAACCCTTACATTAAACCATGTGCCACAACCTCACTATTATGTAGCCTCAAGGTAAACCAACAACTTCAGCAACACATCACAACCAAAAGACCAATACCCATATGCCAAATACCAAATGTATCCCTCAACAAATCTGATATACGCAACAATACTGAACATCCAATACCATCTCAAGATTTAAAACCTCTCGCAAAACATACCTCAAACAAGATGTGCCATATCTGTCATAAATAGACCCCAACCATGTTGTTGCTGCAATTTTTCTGCCACACTTTTTTTGTCACAATTTTTCTACTGCATTTTTTCTGCCGTGATTTTTCTACAACGATTTTTCTGTCGTGATTTTTATGCCACATGTTTTCCGCCGCACTTTTTTTGCCGCGATTTTTCTGCCACAATTTTTCTACCATGATTTTTCTGCCACACTTTTTCTGCCGCACTTTTTCTGCTGCACTTTTTCTGTTGCGATTTTTCTACCACAATTTTTCTGCCCTGATTTTTCTGTCGCACTTTTTCTACCGCAATTTTTCTGCCGCGATTTTTTTGTCGCATTTTTTCTGCCGCACTTTTTCTGTCGCAGTTTTCCTACCGCACTTTTTCTGCTGCAAATTTTCTCTATCAATAATACCTGCCCAAATAACCTTTCACAAAATAGATATTCAATGATATTCAAGTATGATTAAATGAGAGAGATTTGCCTCATATTTATACTTTCATGTAACATTAAACTTTTCTTATTTTAGGGAGTTATCCATTTACTTTATTATTTAAATAATTTATTTTGCAAACACTTGACTTTTGGGGGCTTCTATATGACTCATGAGGGTTCTTCAACTTCATATGGCCATAAGTCTCTAACCATGAGGAGTTATGTGTCGTTCCACATACCACTGAAAATGGCATAAAAAACACTATCCATCTTGGATAGTTTCATTGAAAAATTCTTCATCTCATTATTCCAAAATTAAGCATGGGTTCTCTAACCATACTTCTAGGATAACTCAATATGCAAAGCATCTTCCCGTGAGGGATTTCACCATAAGGGGACCACTTTGGAGTTCATCCATTCGTACTTCTTATCAACCATGACAGGACAATAATGAGTAATCTTTACATGAAACAAACTCAGATCCATTACCCAAACCTTTGTGCTACAGGGCTTTCTTCAAGGGTTAACATCAATGAAAACCAACCTTAATCAACAATATCCCCCTTTGGCATTGATGGAAACAATCTAATGCAATAATGAAATCATATCACTCATGCTCCCCCTGGAACCATGCATTTTTCCTTTGCATCTCTGTGACCATTTCTCCCCCCTAGAACCATGCCTCTATCCTCTGCATATGATAAATATCTCCCCCTTTGTCATCAATGGAAAAGGTATNAATGAAATCATATCACTCATGCTCCCCCTGGAACCATGCATTTTTCCTTTGCATCTCTGTGACCATTTCTCCCCCCTAGAACCATGCCTCTATCCTCTGCATATGATAAATATCTCCCCCTTTGTCATCAATGGAAAAGGTATATTTCCATCCGGGGCTGCTCCCCCTGACTGATTTGTCCTCTTTATGGTGCTTCCTCGTGTACATCTAATACATATAAAATAAGAATTCAAAATCATTCATTTTGGAGAAGAAATAACTCTGAGTCTCTGGAGAAGATACTCAAAGGCTTCCCATGGAAGTGGTTTTGTAAAGATGTCTTCCACTTGTTATTTTGTGCCCACATACTCAACTTTGATGTTCTTTTCTGCAACCTATTCCCGTAGAAAGTGATACTTGATTGGAATGTGCTTTGTCTTGGAGTGCATCATCGGGTTCTTTGAGATACTGATGATGCTTGTATTATCACAATAGATTGGAATGGGCTCATCATACTCAACCTGTATATCTGTCATAGTTTGTTTCATCCAAAGAACCTAAGTAGAACATTTCTCCACTAGTGCTTCGTCGATCATCAATACAACCTACCCAATCTACATATGTGTAGGCAATAAGTGATAGATCCTTTCCTTTTGGATACCATAATCCAAACTCTTATGTTCCTTTGAGATATATGAAAATCCTCTTCACTTCTAATACATGTGATTCCTTTGGTGCTGCTTGAAATCGTGCCACATTTCCAACTACCTGCTTTACATATGGTCTGGATGTTGTCACATATAGTAAGGTACCAATAATTGACCTGTATTGCCTATGATCTGTAGACTTTGAATCATAATATTTTCTTAACTTGCAAATGGTTTGCATGGGAGTGATAACTGGTTTGCAATCTTCCATTCTTAACCTCTTTAGAATTTCTCTAATATACTTGGTTTGAGAAATAAAACTTCCTTGGTGGATTTGACGTATTTGACTTCTCGAAAAGAAGGACAGTTCTCCAAGTAATGGCATTTCAAATTCATTTTGCATATCCTTTGCAAATTTCTGGTTTAACCTATCATCATCACTACCAAAAATAATATCACGAACATAAACTTCAATTAATAAAATACTATCTTGACTTACCTTGATGTAGAGGTTGTTGTTTTCACTTCCTTTTCTGAACCCTTCCTGCTCTAGATATTTATGTAGTCTAGAGTACCATGCTCTAGGAGCCTGTTTTAGACCATACAGGGACTTCTTTAATTTACACACATAATCTACGTTCTCTGACAACTGAAATCCTTTTGGTTGTTTAATGTAGAGGACTTCTTCAAGTTCCCCATTCAGAAAAGATGATTTTACGTCCATATGATACACTTTAATATTTTTGAAGCCTGCATAAGCTAAAAGCAATTGAATTTCTTCCATTCTGGTAACTAGGGCAAATGTCTCTTCAAATTTGATTCCTTAAACCTGTGCATATCCTTTACATACCAATATAGCTTTGTTCCTTGTAACTTGTCCATATTCATTCAATTTATTATTGTATACCCACTTTGTGTCGATCACATTCTTATCCTTTGGTCATGGAACTAATTCCCAAGTATCATTTTTCTCTATTTGATCCAATTCTTCATCCATGGCCTTATTCCAAAATTCATCCTTGTTGGCCTCTTCAAAACAGATTGGTTCAATCGTAGGTGAGAGTGTTAGGTGTGTTTGTTCTGGTGAACAGATTATTCTTCTAGTCTCAACTCCTGCATCTTTGTTTCCGATAATCTGATCTAAAGGATGATTCTTCTGTACTCGTCTGCTAGGTGTCTTTGGAGGCACTTGCTAAACTTTCTCTTCTTATTTTGTCAGATCTTTTTCTTCTTCCCATTCTATTTCATTTTAATCTTCTTCTTCTTCTTCGTAAAGTTGTTCCATTGATTCATTTTCATCTTCCTTTAATTCTTTTCTACCTGTTTCATCAATTGTTACGTTGATGATTTCCACAACTTTGTTCAATCTCATGTTGTAACACTTGTATACTTTCCTTGTACTTGAGTAACCAACAAGTACTCATTTGTCCACACGAGAGTCAAACTTTCCCATTCTACCATATTCTCTTTTGATGTAGCATTTGATCCCAAAAACTATGAAGTGCTTCACATCTGCTGGTCTTCCTTTCCATAGCTCGTAGGGAGCTTTGTCAGTTTTGTTTCTGAGTATTACTCTATTTTGAATGTAAATTTTTGTATGCACTACCTGTGTCCAAAAAATATCTATCAATTTGGAATCCATTAGCATTGTTCGATCCATTTATTGTATTGTCCTGTTCTTTATTTCAACAACTCCATTCTATTGAAGTGTCCTAGCAACGAAGAATTGCATGTTATTCCATGACTGTTGTAGTAGTCCATAAACTCTTTTGAAGTGAACTCTCCTCCATTATCAGATATCAAGCATTTGATTTTTGAATCCATTTCATTTTCATCCATTTCCTTGTAGATCTTGAAGTTTTCAAAAGCTTTTGACTTATTCTTGAGAAAGAAAACTGCAGTCATTCTTGTATCATCATAATGTATTTCTCAACTTTTAAACCCTTTGTTGTAGTTGGTCCAAGTAGATCAGTATGCACAATTTCCAGTGGTCTTGTCGTTGAATATTCCTTTGATTTGAATTTGGTCTTTGTTTGCTTTCCTTGTTGACAATGATTGCATACAGTGTTGGTTGGTTTCATGATCTGGGGCATTTCTATAACTGCTTCTCTTTTGCTGACTTTGACAAGGTTATTAAAATCTATGTGACCCATTCTTCTATGGCATAACCAACTTCCATCTTCCTTTCCTAGACAACACTTTTCATTTCCAATTTCACTTAACACATATATGTTTCTTGAAGTTCTCGCAGCTGTAGCAATCAATTTTCCTTAACCTTATTTTCTTATCTCGCACTTTTGTGAATCGAAAGTAACTTTATGACCTTGGTCACACATTTGACTCACACTTTGAAGATTTTGTTTCATATCTTCTACTAGTAGAACATTTTCTTCCTTTGTATTTTTGTTCCCAATTATGATTGTGCCTTTTCCAATGATTTTAGTTGAATCATCATTTCCTAAGAAGACTGATCCATCTCTTTCCTTTCTTAAAGTACGAAGCCTTTCTCTATCACCTATCATGTATTTTGAACAACCACTGTCAACATACCAACCACGTTTCTTTTTCTTAGCTTGTAGAGAGAGTGTGCATTCTTCATTGCTATATTGATTATGCTTTCTTATCCATGTCCTTTTCTTAGGTTCTTTTCTGTGACTGTTTTTATTCTGTTGTGGTTCTCTAGGAGGGTCTGTCATTCTGCAATGTTTGGCCATGTGTCCAAATTTGTTACATTTGCAACATTATACTTCAATGATCAAAGATTCAAACCTATTGTAAATTCTTCTCTATGTTTCACTAGACCTTCTTGGATAACCTTTTTGTGTATGACTTTCAAAGTTGTTTATGTTCCTATTGTTAGCTCTGCAATTCACAACTTTATGTCCAAAATTATTACATGAAAAACATAAACCAAAATAGATAGTTTGATACCTGGGAGTTGAAGATATTCTAAAAGGAGGTACTCTTATGAATTCTTCTTCTTCCTGAGGCCTATATGTCGGTTGGTGATTCTGAAATATGAATCTTCTCGGTGGAGGAGTGTCCCTGTAATCTTCCTTGTAGATCTTCCTATACCCTTTGATTGTTTCTCCATAGCTTTTTGGATATGTTTATTGCTCTGTTGTTTTGGAGCTTGATCCCTTTTCTGTCTGATTGTATCCAAGTCCAGACTTTTCATGATGAGGTTTTTAACTGTTGATAATGTCATCCAAAACTTTTGAGTTGTTCTGCATATTTTTGTTTTGAAGATCCTTTGTTAATGTGACAATATCTTCTTCCAAATTTCCAATGATCCTATCTTTTTATTCTAGTTGTTCTTTGAGTGTTTCTTCAATTCTTTTATCTTATTCTATTTGAACCTTGAAATTTGTGATCATTTGTTGTAGTTCTTGAGTGTCTTCTTTCTTGTCTAGTTCTGCTTGTAGTTTCTTCTTCTTCTTCTTTTCTCTTCTGATAACTCCTATGGCACATGTAATTATCCCAAGCCAAATTCTTTCTTGGAATCACTAACTACTACTGATCTATTGATGTGCAAGTATTTATTGAGTTATTAAGTGCATACAAGATTCATCAACACATGAAGATCACAATATATTCAAGATGTAGAAGCATAAGAAAAGATCTGACCTTTTTATTATGAGCAATGTAAGATCAATACAATAGATGGATGATCTGGCATAAACCTCAGATGGGCGTACAAGAAATAGATATGAGCTGCTACAAAATGCTCCCAACAATACAAAATAAGCCTCCAAAGGCTGGATATACAATGAAGACTGAATCAAGTAGATCTGAGCCGTACTAATGCTCAACCTCCAAGCTGGAAAGTGCCATGCCCTGCTAAAATGCTGAAACCCTCAATAATTCGGCCCTGCTACCAAAAGTGTCCAATCATCCTGAGAAATATGCCAAATGATAGATCGGGCAACTGTAAGGACAACCCAGATGTCCAAATTCCCAAATCCACTCTCAAATCCTGTAGATATGAATTCNTTCCTTTCAATGGTTAAACTGATTTCTAAAGGAACCCACTCTGATACCAATTGTTCGATTACTGAGAGGGGGGTGAATCAATAATAGAGCAATCTAATCATTTTTAACCATATAATGAAAGTGTTATATCAGTGTAGCATTATCATCCAATAACTGCAGAGTAAACAAACAATGAACAAATGATCAATCATACACATACACAGTACACCAATGTTTTTACATGGAAACCCAAAGCGAGACAAAACCACAAATTTTTTTTCTTATATGTCTTGAAGAATTACATTCATTTGAATAACCAAATTCATTTGTTTTCAGCTGCAACTAGAAGGAGGATCCAACCCCCTAGTTTCTCAAGCTACAACATGGGGAAAGCTCCAACTCCCTAATTCTCTGGCTACAACCCCCTAAGTTCTCCGGCTAGAACCAGAAGGTGGCTACAACCACCTATCCTTGCCTCATCCAACCGCCCTAAAATATAAATTCCAAATGTAGACAACCTATCATTGTCACTGAATTAACCACTGCCACTGTCAACCTGTAACAACCTATACCAATCAACCTACACCAAACAACCTGTAACAATAACCTGAACCAACATGTACCATGCATCAACCATGCATCAACCTTGACTCATCAAGATGTACCAACATCATCAACAATACACCTCATGTATGTGCCAACTCATCAACTATACACCTCATGTATGTGCCAACTCATCAACTACTTGCCTCAACCATGTACCCAACATGTACCTCAACCATATACCAAAGACATACACCAATATAACCATCAAAAGTTATCTAACAATTCATCACTCTATCCATAAACCAAATATCATAAACCCTTACATCAAACCATGTTCCACAACCTCACTATTATGTAGCCTCAAGCTAAACCAACAACTTTAGAAACACATCACAACCAAAAGACCAATACCCATATGCCAAATACCAACCACAAAATACCAACTGTGTCCCTCAACAAATCTGATATATGCAGCAATGTTGAACATACAATACCATCTCCAGAGCTAAACCCTAGCTCACAAAACATACCTCAAACAAGATGTGCCATTTCTCTCATAAATAGACCCCAACCAGGTTGCTGCCGTGATTTTTTTTCCACACTTTTTTTGCCAAGATTTTTCTGCCACACTTTTTCTGCCGCGATTTTTCTATTGCACTTTTTTTGCTGCGATTTTTCTGCCACAATTTTTCTACTGTGATTTTTCTGCCGCACTTTTTCTGCCGCACTTTTCCTGCCACACTTTTTCTATTGCAAATTTTCTCTATCAATAATATCTTCCCAAATAACCTTTCACAAAATAGATATTCAATGATATTCAAGTGTGATTAAATGAAAGAGATTTGCCTCTTATTTATACTTTCATGTAGCATTACACTTTCCTTATTTTAAGGAGTTCTCCATTTACTTATTATTTAAATAATTTATTTTTCAAACACTTGACTTTTGGGGGCTTCTATATGACTCATGAGGGTTCTTCAACTTCATATGGCCATAAATCTCTAACTGTGAGGAGTTATGTGACATTCCACATACCACCGAAAATGGCATGACAAGCACTATCCATCTAGGATAGTTTCATTGACAAATTCACTGACCTTCATTTCATTATTCCACAATTAATCATGGGTTCTCTCACCATACTTCTAGGATAACTCAATCCGCTAAGCATCTTCCCGTGAGGGATTTCACCATAAGGGGACCACTTTGGAGTTCATCCATTTGTACTTCTTATCAACCATGAAAATACAATAATGAGTCATCTTCACATCAAACAAAATTGGGTCCATTACCCAAACCTTTGTCCTATCGGGCTTTCTTCAAGGGTTGACATTAATGACAACCAACCTTAATCAACAACATGCACAAGTACTCTGACAGACCATCCTTACCAAACCTTCGAGATATTCCCAAGGATGACTGGTCTCCTAGGACATAAAATCCCAAATGAGCTACACGTTGTTGGTTATGATAACATAGTATCATCAACATCAATCCCCCTTTCGAGGGAGGTCCTTTCTGACTACACCAATCTTGTATAGAAAGAATTCAAACTTCACGCGAGATAGAGGCATAGTAAACACATCTACTACTTGCTCATATGTGCCAACATAATGGAGATTCACAGCTCCCTTCTGTACCAAGTCACAAATGTAGTGGTACTGGATCTCAATGTGCTTCGTCTTATCATGGAACACTGGGTTATCTGTCATCTTTATGCAACTCTGGTTATCACAAAATATCACAGAAGCATCCATTTCTAGGTCAAATAGACCTGTCAACATATTTCGAAACCCTATAGCTTCACAACTTGCAGAGAATGTTACAATGTACTATGCTTTTTTTGTATTGAGAGCATTATTGGATTGCTTCCTTCTTTTCCATGAATTCATGGCTAACCCCAAACTGAAACATCATCCTGAATTGATTTTTCTGTATGAAGCACTTCCAGCCCAATTTGAATCAGTATAGCCATACAATGTGAAGTCACAATCTCCATTATAACATAGACCATATTCCAACGTACCCTTAAGGTATCTCATCACATGCTTTGCATCTACAAGGTGAACACGTCTAAGCTCCACCAAATACTGACTCAAGGTGTTCACAACAAAGCATATATCTGGTCTGGCATTCATCATATACATCAACAAACCAATCATATTTCTGTATAGAGTAACATCAACTATTTTGGACAAAGTAATAGCCAATAACTTCATATTCGTCTCCATAGGAGTGGACATGGTTCTATAGTTCATCATGTCGAATCTCTTCAAAATTTCCACAACATACTTTCCTTGACTAAGAAAAATGTCTTTTGGGCTCTGCCATACTTCAAGACCTAAGAAATAGTGCATCGGGCCTAGGTCCTTCTTTTCAAATTCAAAAACAAGCTTCTTCTTACAATCTATGATGGGGGTTTTTTCTCTTGTCAAGAATAAGTCATCCACATATAGTAGAAATAAAATTGTCTCTTCATTCATAACCTTGAAGTAAATATTATAATCGTCTTTACTCTTTGTAAAGCCCACGCTCATCAAAAAACTATCAATCCTTCCATACCAAGCTCTTGGAGCTTGCTTCAACTTGCAGACATGAGTTTTCATGTCTTGTACTTCAAAACCAAATTTTCACATCACATTGTACCAACCTGGTACACTTATTCAATTGCAACTTAATATGCACAATCATGTGCTAGATATATGTGCTTTTTGCAAAGCATTATCTGTCTCACTGCCTGAGAGTATGTCCTCTTCTCTCTCACGGAAACAACTTCATATGAAACTGAGAGTGGCTCAGTAATTGACATCGAGGGTAACTTATCCTATTTCTCTGGAGGTAACTCAATCTTCTATTGTAGTCATGTCTCCATGGCCCAACTCATGTACTACACCAACTGGAACGAGAGATAACTCATCTCAAATACATATATTTTCATACCTTCTCCCTTTGAATCTCATATTGTGTCAGCTTCTTTTGATGAATCATGTTTTTTCTATATATACTTCTTCTTATTACTGGAGCAAGTGTCTTGTCATAGTCGTATCCCTCTTACTGGGAGGATCCTCTAGACACAAATAAGGATTTGTACATATTTATAATTTTATCTGCAGCATGCTTGACCTATTAGATCAATATTGGAAATTACCACTGACTTCCCTTCTGGTCTTAAGGAAAACTCCATATCCTAGTCCTTCTGATTGGCTTCCTCCTCTATCATTGAAACAAGGGAATCTTCTGAGTAGATTTCATGTCTCCTAGAGGTCTCTGAAGCTACAATATAGTCTTTGTAACTCATGGTATCTGTCTTCTAGTTCTGGAAGATGTCTCTTTTTCCCATATGATTCTTTCTAAGATCAGTCTTACTTTGAGTCTACAAAAACTTCATAGTCTCTGTAGGATATACTTGGTGTTCGAATACCAAGTCTTAATATGAAAAGTTGATTCAGACTTCAAATGAATTATGCTTCCTATCAAGGTTGCTTCATTATCCATTGACCAAGTGTACTGTGAGTTTTATTCTAATGTTCAATCATCTTTGGAGCCTTCTTCTCCTTACAATCAATCTCCATATGAGATACTGTGTATCTCAAAAGTAGTTTTTTCTTCATCTTATTTGGTGCATGGATGTATATGGTCATATATACAACTTGGATAGTATTCTCCATGTCTCATCTAATATGTTGCCTCCTGCAACCATCATTATATCTTCCTCGGGGTGATCACATGTGACATTCCCAGAACAAGAACAACAAGGGAGAAATAGAAGAAAATAATTATACTCTTTATAATAATAATAAAACAATAGGAAGAACAATCGTCACATTAGCTCCTTAAAATCTATCACTTGTGAGTTGCCTGAAACAAGGGTAAAAAGTAAGAAATACAATAACAAGGAATGAGATAAACACTCTTCTAGTGTTCTGATGAATCATTCCTCCATGGTAACCTGGAAACAAAACAAGAATTTTCTCCTAGAGGAGATGTTAGTTATATCTAGTAAATGATTACAATAAGCATTTATCTCAATAGTTATCACATGCTACCAAGTATTCAATAATAAAACTTTTCATAGATTGCTATCTATTGACGCGCGAAATTGATCGCTCATCAACTGGAGGAGTGAATCTGGTCCAGGGTTGTCTAAATAACCCAAGCCGTTTGGATTAATCCACTCCAACGGGTTTAGCGGCTCCGTTAGCCGATCTAAGTCCTACGAAAGTGAAAAGACAAAACTAAAGAAACTAAATAAATAAAAAAACAAAAGAAAACTACTGGAAACTATATACTGTCTAAAATATATTCACAGTTTGCTAACTAATAAAATAGTAGTTCTACTTTTTTAATATATAGTGTATCGATATGATTAAATCTCTATTGTATGTACAGTATTCACAAAATGCAAATTTTGATCGAAATCTGCGAAAATCATATATGAATTGACAGCAAAGCTATTGTTCTGTATTTTTTGATTTTTTCTTTTATAACTTTTATAAACTAGAAATGAAATGACAGCTATCTAGTTGAGAAATAAAAATAAAAATCGATACGATGTATTGGACTACAATAAATTCTTATATTAATTAAGCTAATAAAATGAAACTAGTAAACTAACCTGAAGTATTATCTCCTATTCATCCTATGCATAGCATCTACGTTTGTTGTTTGATGAGGCAAACCTGCACAAGATTTTACCAATGCTTCTCGTAAACGCGAAGCAGTAACGTTTTGAATGCTAATGATAGAACAATTAAGATATGTAGCAACAACAATTTATCATTTAACAAATGATCATATTAAGATAAATCTGAGTATGAAAATTTGTATATAACTGCTCATTGAATAAAGAAGATCAACCTTCTAATCATCATATGTGAACAGATTAATTGTTGTATATAAAATGAGAGACATAAAAACATGGACACCATATAAATCCCATCACATCAACCTGTAACAAATCATGATATCTAAAGTAATCAAAATTTGATTACAAATCGAAATGAGCAAAATTTGAACAAAAATATGATATATTGAAGTTAAAGCTGTGCAAATATCCACTTTCATTCAAGTGTGTTAATCACTAATCCATAGTTTCTGCTCCCAGGCAGCGATGTCTCTTTGTTTACAAAATCATACATTTATAAAGGCCATAGGATCAAAACATTTCCTGTGGAAATTATCAAATTTGTTCCAAAAATTGTGGGGAATACAATCTCTCAAATTCCCATTATTATCCAAAACTAACAGCCTAATCTAAAACCATGTAAAGAAATAGCATGTTCAGAGATGCCACTAGCAATCCAATCTCCTATAGAAATCGTATGTACCTGTAAACACATAAGAAAAAATGATTTCAGATTGCATTTTAATTGTAAAATCAAAAAATTCGAATTTTAGTAACTAGCTACAGAATCTCACGATTTTGTAGCTAGTTATTATTATAAACAGAATCGTGTTTGATCAATTCAATCAAAACAGAAATAGATGCAATTTGAGCAAACAAATCTTGTATGCTAATTCAAAACAAAAACAAAATCATCTTAAAATCACTTTTAAAATACCATACCTCGGATTCAGGGATTTTAATCAAGCTATTTTTGAATTGACAATGGCAGTGGCCGCCTTCACGTTTTTAAAGACAACAGAGCCTGTGGTCTTCTGTCTTTTATCATTAGCTTGCAATCTGTCGTTTTCCTTAGTTAGCACATTCACTCGGTCCTCCAAGGACTTGATCTGAGATTGGAGCAAAGGGACGTCTCTGTAATACCGATCGATCCACAACTGACATTCGTTGCACTGTGGTTGAACAGGTTGTGTATTCACAGGTGAGGAACTTCTTGTCTGACCTGTAGGTTCTCTATCGAGTTTGATCCCAGGGAAGTTGGGGTCGTCTCTAAGACACGGTGGGAGGTTTGTCACATAGTCATAGGGCTTAACTGAGAAAAGTTCGTGTGAGTATGGATACTCTTTGGTTAGAAACCATTCGATTTCGGAATCAGAATCTTCACTTAACAGAATTAGTTTTTGGTCTGTGTTTTCTTTAGGTTTATTACGAGCACACCATGAAACCCAAAACACGGCCTTTTTACCCTTGTAATTGATATCACTGTTACCTTTACCCTTGCTGACTTTTTAACAGGCTTACCACCATCTTTTGGACATGAATCAGGCAGGGTGTCGGGTTGGGTAGTGTTCGGGTAGGTCGAGGGTTCGACAGAGGGAAAGAGTGAAGGAGGGGGAATGACAGGCCCGACAAGGGTTTCTGTAACAACGTATTTTTCAACTTGTCCTATTTCAGGACTAGCAAAACCATTCCTTAACAAGAAAGCGTCCCAACAATCGCCATTCAAATTCAACTGATGGACCATGATAACTTTAATTAAATAGTGGTGGAAGAGGCTGGAGTCAGCTTTCTCCCTTTTGAAATGCTTAGCCATTTTGTATAAACTCCGAAGGAGAAAATATGGCATGTTTAAGGGAAAATTTATGAAATTCATGAGAAACCGCAAGTGGTATAAGAAAACTAAACCGTATCTACCCTCACAGGTAACGAACTTCTTGACAATAGCTAACAAATCGTGCCATCTAGGTTTTAGAGCTATAACGGGCATACCTTTGTCGCAATTGTTAATCTTCCTTGAGGCAAACAATAGTGATCAGGGTACTTCGTCAACCTTTGAATTTTTAAACCATTTTTGTCCCATGGCTGGCAGAATAGTGGCTGAGCTAATGAAATCTTCGTTCAACTCGAGATGGACGTCCCCAATTTTGGCTCTGCAACCATCTAACATTAGCGCGAATTGTTGAGCAACTGCCAGGTTAAAACCCTCGAACTTCTCAACAAAGACCCGCCAACCATTCCTCTCTAAGTCCTCTCGGGCATTATCAAACAACAACAAAGTTTGGACATCGTTGGGTTCAATTCTCACTACAGGAGACATAGCTACTAGCACAAAATCAACAGGGTATTCGGCGATAGGGTTTGATAGGATAGACACAGAACCATTGTCCCGAAGCTTCCCCAACACAATGCAAAGGCAACCCGAAATGCAAGGGCAGAGCGTTAATGCTATGCATGCGAGGATAGTGGTGTAAATCGAGGCCATGCAAGAACATCATATCGGGTTGTACTTGGAACGGTGCCTTTGTGTAATGGTACATTCAAATCATAACAGTGCATATCCAAAAGAATTTTAATCAACATGTCAAATGAACCATTACATAACCATGATTTGACCCAAAAATCAATGTGTCAATCAAACCATTGTGTCAAAGATTTTGTAAATCAACACCATATTAACAATAATCAAATGTATAAATGTTTGGTGTTTCGATAAATATGTGACCAGTGGTGTGTTTGAGGTCAAGGAGTTATAACCATATAAACAAGTAGGTTCATGATAAACCAAATGATCATTTTGATGTAATCAACATGAATTACGACTGTGGGTTTTCATGCTTGCAGTCGTGAAAACAAAAACGAAAAGCAGGTATGCAAAAAGCAAAGAATAATGATATCATTTAAACAATTGCGACGATTAATGAGGGTTTAAAAACCTTGTGTAGGCAGCTTGTAAAAAAAAGATAGAGATTAATATGGCTGCCAACACTATCACAAATATAGTGTTTAGTAGTTATCAAACTTGATATGTGTAAATTTGAATCTTATCAATTTAATAAATCAAACCTATAACCTGGGGTTTTGTCCTCAAGGATGAGTGTGTTTCTTTTCTTCTTAGTCTCCTTCACTCAATATGACAAGTAATTTCTTCAACATGTCCTCTGTATTAAGACAATATGCAATCCTGACAGAAATATGAGTTAGGGAATAAACTCTATAATCTAAAATTTAATCAATCTAATAATTTGACTTTAATTTTGACCAATGGTTAGTATGATAACTTCAACAGATAAAAATTCAACCTGGATATTCATAAGATTACAATAATGTCATCACAAGTAGAGGCATATCAAATTAATCAAACCTGGGGTGCATAATTCCTATGCATGTGTTGGATCTGAGATCCCTCTGGTTCTACGATTGGTTTTTAGACAAAAGATCATTTCTCATGCAAATACCATTTAAAATAATGATAAAGTTTAAACATATGTAAGTACATACCTATGACAACATCGATAGGTAGTGGTACCATCCGACAGTAGTGAAAAGCAATAACGAACCTTTAAAAATTTAAAGGTGCTTCAACTTGTAAATTAAATATAGATGGATATTTGATACGTTAAGGCGCACTGGGATAGTAAAAATCAGTCCCAACACTTCACAAAAACTTTCACTGCAATTGGTATTGGAGCTGGTGCTGGCACTGCAACTAGTGCTGCAACTGGCATGAAGGAACTGGCACTACAAATGCAACCGATATTGAAACTGATATTGCAATTGCAACTGATACTGCAACTGTAATTGATACTGCAACTGCAACTGGTACTTCAACTGCAACTGCAACTTAGGGTTTTGTGAGGAAACCCTAATTTATCAAACTTCAAATTTTGGAATTCTGATCTAGGGACTAGATGCACCCTCCTAGGGAGAGCTCCTAGGTGATATTAGTTTCAACAACGTCCTCCAAAAAAGGTAAAAACGCCACTTTTAGGGTTTGTGCAAAAATTTTAATTTTGCAGCAACTGCAACACTGAATATTGAATTTTGCAGAGGGTGCATTGAGGCTAGACACTTCTTTATAAACTGTGAGTTGGTCTCTTTTAGGCCTTCTCTAATTCCATGTTGAAGTTTTACTTATACAACTAGCATTTAGAACTCTTCTTTATTATTATAATGATTTAGTACATTAGTTACATAAATAACATCACTGAAAGAGAGGCAATCAAAGAAACAATAGAGACACATAGATTATCCTGGGAAACCCTCATGGGGGATAAAACCCAACAAAAACCTCCTCAATATAGATAGACCAAAGACTGAATAGAATGTCCTCCTCTACCCCTTCACTAGGAAGAGTAGCACACCCCTTGACCAATAAATACCAAGAGATAGACCAGAAACCCTCCTTGATGTCACCCCCAGTTGCAACAACTTCTCCTCCAAGACTTGCGCAATGCAGAGCTAGGTGTGTGTGTGCCCAAATGAGGCACTGGCTTCTCTTATAAATAGTGGTCTAGTCAACCTATAATTAGGTCAGGGTCGACCTGTCACTTTACCCTCTTAATTTACAATTAAATGTCAAGGGATAATAGGGCCAACTTTTACTAAGGCACAATAGGGCCTAATTAAATATAATATAATAATATTATTCAACTCTCTCTCAGGTAGAATATTATTCGAAGTTACAATATTTCAACAACATTAGCCCCAAAATTGATAGGTTGGTATCTCATTTCCATGAGAACAAACATGTTTATGACATGTTTGGGGTATTACAACAATTGTTTCCTCACTCCATGAAACTTGATTAGATGGCCTTACCTTTCCCTATGAATACTTGAAGTTCCCTTTTTGTTCCTTCCAGAACCAAACAAACATATTTTTCCACATATACATGCCCTATCAGTTATACAACAAGATTATAATAGGTGTTTCCACTACATCCTACGTACATCGGGTTTGGTGCTCAAAATTAAAATTTATGTCGGGTTTTCTTGACATGTCACGAAATCCATTATCCTTGACCTTCCATATACTGGAAACACTCCAACTCAACCCTTCAGTTTCATTTGAAGTCTATAAATTGAGCCATATCTAAGCCTTGAGGGGATTCAAAAATTCAACTTTGAGAGAAAAGACACTCTGGAGAAATTTCACTTCATATTGAGTCTGCATCCCTTTGTCCTTGAAAGTCTGAACTTCTTGTTCATATCCCAAGCTCTTCCTTCTTTGTGATGGAGAACCTCATAGACTCCTTTGTATGAGCTTTCCTTTGGTGGAGGATTGAAGTGGTGGGGGCCCAACTGGAGGGACTTAGTTTATCAGTTCTGATTGTGTAGTTACAAAAGTTTGTCACCTATGTACTTCGACTGATTATTTCAATAGAAATATTATTTTCTCATCCAATTGATATCTTGCAAATATTTGAATTATTATTCCATGGGCATATTTGTCATGTATGTTAATAGATTATGCTAATATATATTCTAAAATTATATATTAACACCAATTTTTTGTGTATCTTGGTTGTTGATGACAGGTTGCAGGTATAAATCTTTGGGTTGCATGCTCAACGATGGTCTTCATTGAACGCCCGGACTAGGTAGGGTCTTAGCCTTGTGTTGTTAGCATTTATTTTATATAGCGTACTTGAGATTAGAGTTTATTTCTGCATGTCATTCTGTTTGTTGTGGTTTACCCCTTTCCATAGAGATATTTTCATCGTAACATAATTGGTGACCATATTAGGGATTGATCTCCTTTTTTGGCGTCTGGAGTGTTTTTCTCCTTGATTTTCTCTCTGTTAGCCTGAGTTTCCTTGTCGCTTGTTGCTTGACATATTGTTTTTTACCTTTCATTTGAGTTTCTTGGCTTAACCCTTACCTTGGCAGTGTTTTACTGGGTATATGCAGTTTTTCCCTTGACAGACGCGTATATATGTGATTTGTCTTCCTTTAGGGAGCATACATACGCAATTTTTCTTCAAATAGTCGCGTACATCATCTCTTTAGTCTTGTTGACTGAGTTTGGTTTATGATGGGTGAATTTGGTTGGTTTTTGAGTCTTCTTAGGTCCCGGTCCTGACTATTAAGCACTTACAGAGTGATACAAAGCCTTTTTATTGTTGAATTTTCGGGAGGTTTTCTTTCTTATCATCTTTTTTCATTGGTTGTCCTTGCACATTGGTCTGAGTGTTTGCTTCTTGGTGTCCTACTTGGTTTGTCTCTTTTTTGTGTAGTAGGGTTTTCCTGTGAAGTTATTCAGTGCTTGCATTTTCTTTTCTTTATATCGAAAATAAAAATTATTTTCTTATTTGCATTATGGAATTTTCACTTTTGATTGCTTTTCATTGATTTTGACATATTGGGAGAGATTGCATTTCATTGAAATTGTAGAGATTTCATTGGAAAATTTGCATTTAGAAGCATACAATTTCTTTGAAATTCAAGACTAGTACTTAGCAGTGTTTTTATATATGCGTATTTTTATATGCAAAGTCGTAATACCATCAGTTTCATGACCACACCTCTTGAGTAAGCATAAGCCATTAAAATTAAAGTTCATTAATTAAAATTAATTAGAAACAATTTTAATTTTCAGGGTACACAAACAAGTATAGGACAAGTGAGAAGAGATCTCTTCCCACTGCTGTATCTATCTCTTCATGATCCCTTTCCCTCCATTCAATCACCATATTGCAAAGGAGAAACCATTTTTTGAGTTAAAACCTTTCAAAAATGTTGTTTACAAACTTGTATGCGATCTAACGTAGTAACAATCACGTATAGGGTTGCATATACGCATGCATGATTCTCTTTGCTTGCGTATATGGAGTCGTATATGCGACTCGGTGAACTGTCACCCATGTATATCCTAGTTTCCATGTTACGCCCTCTAATACTCAAAAGATGGGGCCTAAAATTGAAATTTAAACCATTGAAATTGAAGAAGAGGGGATGGACACTTACTTGGTCCAAATAGTTGTTGATTTCGTTGATTGTAGCGCCCACAATTGACACTTGAAGATCATGGGGAAAAGGCCTAAAATGCGCTATGTGGGTGAACAAACTCAAATTGTATGGTAAAATGGTTTATTTACTATTAATAGAAAGTTTTTACCCACTTCCTATATTTTGTTTTCTCTTTTTTGACCTTATGGACTAATAACGCAGTGGAAAGTCTTGGTTTTTGGTTGTTTTGTCCAGGATTTTTTATGGTTTCCAACGTCATATCGCATGTTCACGCATTCAGAAAGTATATTATTTCACTGGTATATAGGATTGGTTTTCACTCCATTTTGCATTCTTGCATCATCCTATGACTGTGATCCATACACCCTAGGAATGAACCCATTTATTAGCGACATAGAACCTTCTTACTGCTACTAGAAGTGTCGTTATTAAGTGGTAGAGACTTACGAAACATGGGTTCCCTAGTTACAACCTTTGTGCCATTTGGTGCCCATGAATAATTTATTCCATACGACTGAGAGTTCCTTATAGTACCAATATGACTTTGTGTTCGAACCCCATATTCTTACTCAAAAGAATTATGACCATTACCTATGGGACTCCCCCTCTAAGTCTTGGTTAAGATCTTTTATGACTCCCAAAACAAATGAAAATATTGTCGAGTGAACTCGTCTCTTTCAAAATCGTTAAATGGATGTGAAGGACATCTATTTGGTATAAGTTTAACCCTTTCTGGACCAAGTAGACTACTTAAGAAAAATGAATACTCTAGTCACCATTGGCTACAAGAGTTCTCCTGGGTATTATTTTATACTTTTTCAGGCCTAGGGGACTAAATCTACGAAAAACGGACATTGTTTGGAGTTAATTCGTAATTTCATTCCATCATCCTTCTTGCAGTATTGAGCCTATTGTTGGTTCCCACTTTCTCGTTATAAGCCTCTTACCTCGGTAATTTGCATCACTAGCCAAGCAGAGCCTTCCATATATCCTTTGCAGCTTGACACCCTATACCCTAACAGGAAACATCCCCCCAAGTGTCCATGCCCTGCATGCACTTCCTTGCATCGAGCATAGGTATGTTCCACTGCTTGGAGCTAGTTTCTTACTCGTGACACTCATTTCCTCTCCTGTATCATAGCATTTCTTTGCCTATGAAAAAACAAAATGATATAGGTAGGAAAATAATATTATCTCATATCGATAGCATTCATATCGCCTTTGAATAGACCACAAACTTTTGAGTCCACTTTCATCCAAATTTTGGGTTTAGAATGACCTTAGGAAGTTGAACCTGTTACTTAGAGTTTACTCCTTTGACTGGTTATTCTTCCAGTCCCTATGGATATTTTTTTTATGCCTCGTGCATCATAAAGTTTTATCATCAAGTCTATGCTTTCTGAGTTATATGTATGTCGCATGCTCTTGTTCAAAGGAATTTTATCAGCCTGTGTTGGCCATTTCTCAGAACTCTTGACTTTGTATGTAGGCCATATCCTCAATGTATCTCAGAGTCACATGAAGTTGTAGTCCTACCATGCAACCTGGTCCTACTTTCATTATGGGTAGGTAACCTTGAACCCATCAGTTGACATCTCCTCATTGGTCACTGACTGGGGGGTTTCCCTTGTGTTCGATGGCAATAAATATATTCACAGATTGGTATTCGTGTAGTGTCTTGGATTCCATTATACTTATTGGTGGTTTCTTATACTTTATGGGAAGTTTTCCTTATTGGATGTTATTCAGAGGGTCTCTTTCATGCACTACTTGCATCTGGTGCATGCATGTGACACACATGGTCGATGGTTTGTGAACATCCTATTCATTCAACCTCCTCCTAATCATCAAGCTATTTCTTTGTCCCTCATGTTGAATGATGAGAGATGCCTTAATTCTCTCCTTTCAGCAGGTCTCCTTGCATCGAATTCAACTCATCTATTCTGGAAATGAGACCTAGAGTCCTATGAGTACCTAGAGGCTTGCAGTCATCAGTGGCAGGTTCTCCCACCATCAATATTTGAGAATACATCAATGCTTCTTGATCGATGGATTCTTCAAGTGTTAGACCTCAACACCTTTATTCACAAATATAGAATGTACTTGGTTCCTTGATACCTACTTTCATTATATGTAGGTTTTCTCACATTTGTTAACGATATACCTTAATGACCGATAATCAAACGAAGTCCCATTGTCTTTTACCTCAACTCCTCTATTAAAATGATGTAGACTTGAACCTTTAGTGGATAGTGTAGAATACCTCCAACTTGTAGTAGCATCATTCCTCATATGTTGTTATCTTTCATTGGACCAGTACCTATATGAATTCAGTGATCATGGGAGATCAAATTGTACTCCATTATATACAGATATATTCAGATTGATTTTGAGATTGGATTCCACTGTGCCTTGTTCATGACTATGACAGCCTATGGAATATGTCTAGTTTTTATTTCCTATTCATGGCCATGAACAACTATTTGATATATTTCCACATGGATCTACAATGTAATTCAGATTGACATCCATGTGTACAAAGTCGTTATGGATTGTAATATTCTCATGAGCAACTAGTACTTCCAACTGAGTCTTTATTACTCCACTTCTGGGAATAATAATGTATATTGATCATCGCAGATACTCCTCTGACCTCACACATTAGCGGGAATATGTTACAACAACTTTTTCCTCACTCCATGCAACTCTCTTGGATGACCTTACCTTTCCCTATGCAAACTTGAAGTTCCATTTTTGTGCCTTCCAGAGCCCAAAAAGAATATTTTTCCACATATGCACACCCTATCAGTTATACAAAAAGTGCATACATAGGTTGTTCCACTACAACGTGCGTACATAAGATTTGATGCTCAAAATTAAAAATTATGTCGGGCTTCCATGACATGTCACGAGATCCATGATCCTTGACCTTCCATATACTGGAAAAGCTCCAACTCGTCCCTTTAGTTCCATTTGAAGGCTATAAATTAAGACATATCCAATCCTTAAGGGGATTCAACAATTCAACTTTGAGAGAAAAGACACTCTAGAGAAATTTCACTTCATATTGAGTCTACATCCATTTTTCCTTGAAAGTATGAACTCCTTGTTCAACCCCCAAGATCTTCCTTATTTGTGATGGAGAACCCCATAGACTCCTTTATAAGATCTTGCCTTTGGTAGAGTATTGAAGGGGTGGAGGCTCAGATGGAGGGACTTAGTTTCTCGGTTCTGATATGTATCGTTACAGAAGTTTGTCACCTATGTACTTCTGCTGATTATTTTAATAGAAATACTATTTTATAGTCCAATTGATATCTTGCAAATATTTGAATTATTATTCCATGGGAATATTTGTCATGTATGTCAGTGGATTATGCTAATCTATATGCTAACATTATATATTATCACCATATGCTTGCATATATTGGTCGTTGAGGACAAGTATAAATCTTTGGGTTGCGTGCTCAATGGTGGTCTTCATCGAACATCCGGATAAGGTAGGCTCTTAGCGTTGTCATGTTAGAATTTCTTTTATATAGCATACTTGGGATCGATATTTATCATACTTGATATTAGAATTGATTTCTATGTGTCATTCCATATGTTGTAGTTTACCCCTTTCCATAGAGAGATTTTCCTCATAACAGGGGGAGAATATATGGAGGTCAGGTGCATCCATATATATGTAAATAGTTTCCATCTCATTCTAGATACCAATCAATTATGTGTTCATTTTCCATTAAATAGTCATCCCAAAAGCTTGGGTAGGGCTTGTTGAGCACAAGTTTGTAGAGTGGGGCTAGGAATACTCGACACAACTACAGATAATGCTTCGAGTACTTTTACTTATAGAGCATATGATAATGGATAGGTTGTGTTGGAACAAATGTGTGCCACGTCTCAAAAAGATATGGAAACTCATTCACGGAGTAAACTACATACCACAAGAATGTAACCATATGAAACTATGGAGATTAATCTTCAAGGGCCTCAAGCACTTGATGGAAGCATTGGTCTTGATGGAAGTATAAGTGATGATGTAATGTATGAGAGGACTCACTTTATTGTTTCCATGCAAAATGAAAAATTGTTCCATTTTATTTTGACAAGATTGTAAGATGAAATTGTACATCATGAGATTTCATTTCAATTGAACCTCAAAATAGCAAGAAAACCCCAGACAATGAATTTGAATTTAAGAAATTCCAAGGAACACTTCATCTAAATATAAACATGTATCCTCACTAAAGCAAGCATGCAAACATACAACCCATCTATAACCACTATATTTAGTATTTTTCATTGAGGAAAGTGATTTCTCTAATGAGAAGGTAAATTATTATGTCATCAAAGTTGAGGTATGCAGTGATGTTGCAGTGATCACGTCTTGTCCTAAAGATGACACTAATGACAACCTTTCTAGTTTTGGTTGTCTATTAGTGGATTTTTCCCTAATATCTGCAGAAGGGTTGAGGGAGGACCAGGTTCCAAAGATAATATTTTAGGATAGAATATAGAGTGGTTGGACCCCCATTTCAATAATTCAAGGGAAACAATTGATTGGCATATGATATTCTGCTATTTTACCAAAATTCCTTGTGATTTTTTTTACTCGGGTGCCAGTATAAGTTTCCTTCATGCTAGAGTTTCTATCTTATTCATGGAAGGAGGTTAGCTTTATCTTGTAGAACAATATGTTTATAAACATTGAAAATGGTAACTACTATGAAATAGTACGTAATTTCTTACATTATACATATTTAAAAAATAAAGAAAAAAAATGTATTGTTTGTTGCATTTCAGTTTTGTCTTAAGCTCTTATTTTTCTGTTTTTTGTTTTATCTCTCCTTTAATGTTGATTGTATTTGGGTAGGATTCATTCTCTTTCTTGATTTACATTTTCTTGATTTATTGAACCTCTTTTTTGGTGTTTCCTCAGCCCAATGAAGCCTCAAATGATGGGAAATCTACTTAAAAAACACCTACAATAGGCTCTACGTGTATATCACTTACATGGCTATTATTAGTTAGGCTTTGTGACAAACTTGTGCCATGGAAACAAATTGAAAATATGTTGAGAACTTCATAATGTCCCACAGTAAGTTTTGATTCTTGCAGAAGTGATGTTTGGTTTCTCAATTCTTCTTTATCTTTCCCTTTTCTTTGCCACACGGTATAACTTTGGCCATCATTTTTTCATTTTTTTCCCTTTTCAAACATGAACAACCTAAATAATTCTAAAACCAAGGTGTTGAGTTCTGGGAGAATAATGACTATGGAGTCACTAGTTGCTGACCCATTTTGTGGTCAACTTAAATTCGATCACAAATCATTATGATGAGCCTTATGCCCAATGCCAAGTTTAAAAGACAATCACCTTAACCAAGGCATTGTTTAAAATTGTCAAATCAATGTTCTTCAAAAATGCTGCTATAAGGTCCATCTCCTAGTGTGCAGTAAGTGGATGATGATGTTGATGATATAATTACAGTGTTACCTATATAGATGTGATGTTTATGCTTCCATTTGTCTCTGTTTGATATAGTTCAATGTTGATATGGTTTGATGATGATATGGTTGACATCTCATGACTATATTCATGTTTATTTGCAAAGGTGTTGATGGTTCGGGTTGTTATAGGTCCACAACAATAAACACATGCAAGTCTACAAAGACTATTAATGATATGATCGTTTATTATGTTTATTTTGATTGGTTAGATTTCGTTCCATACTTCGAAACAAGATAAACTTAGGATCCGTTTCAATATTTATTGAATTTGTTGTAGATACTTCATCCATCTCATATTGTGTTCAAAATCCACTTGCTTATGATACTCAAAATGAAATTGTTGTCAATAGAAGCATTCATTCAATTCACAACATCATTTGATTGACTTATGCTCAACGAAACAAATCCTTATCTTAAATTACCAACAACCCATTTACAATTAATTCTCTAGAAACTGTTAGCAAGGTGAATACATTAGAGATTTATAAGTTTCCAATATAAAGTGCCAAATGCTTCATATCACAGATAGAACAACAATATCATTATATATTGGTGATGAATCATTTCCTTACTATCTTATGTAACTAGGGTTCAGATCCACAAGAAACCGTGAGTGCTTATGCACAGAGATAAGAGTATGCACCAAAAAATATGCCCAGAATTCAAATAAATTGTGCAATCATTACATGAATTAAGAATCAAATATGCTGAGTGTGAATTGCTTCAAAATTGTAGCATTAATGTATGGCGTTGTTTGAACATCAAATAGCACAATTATTGGGATCCTTCAAACCATGAAAACTTTTAAGTATCCAAAATACAGAATTCAGATGCCTTGGACTGTTATCATCACTTAGGTGACACAAAAAATGCATAAGATAATACCAATGAATTACAAGAATCGAAATACCAAAATTACTTCAATGCATAGGGTTACAATCATTTAGAAACCAAAATAGGATCAAATGTTAAATTAATTGTGCAAGTGATGAGTAAATTTAACCCCTTAAAAGATTAAAAGAGTTCATCATAAGCATGAAAATGGCATTCCAAAATTTATTGAGGTAAAGTGTTAGGAAAATCCGGAAATGAGAGTTAAAGGAACTAAATCGTTGGGCTTTGGACCAAATCGTATCAACTTGATATGTGAAATAGTTGAGAGCATAAAAGTGTTAAAACTTAACCCAAGTCATCAATGCCCTATCATGTGATCTAAAATATTAAATCTTAGAGGTTTATTGCATGCACTCAGATTTCTTCAGTGAAAAATACCTTTCATGTGTAAGTTAAAGGAATAATGAAAATTGATGTAATCCATGCATAAATGGAACATAAACAGATCAACTAGCTCAAAAAACCATAGAAAAAAGAGGTCGACCTAAAATGTGAACTCAAGTCAATGCAAATTTCAGCAATGGTTAGCTAAAAAACAACTTGAGTAATGAAAGCTAATTCTAAATAAGAAACTTGGATACCCTAACTTGCTTTGAATAAAAAACAAATGAAAAAAATAAATAAAAGATGGTTAGAAATTGCATATGGAAGTTATACTTACCATTGGGATATGGGGTCTTGAAACCTTTGAAAATGTGTGTGTTAGCAAATTTGTTGAAGCCTCCAACATCCAATATCCGGCTAGAGATGATAAAACTATAAACTGAAAGGGAGGTTATGACTTACTTGCAAACAAAGTTAGCATACAAATAAAAAAATATGAAAATGCCTACTAATGCATAATGCTTACTCTACATTGAAAAGTCTAGATAGTTGATAGCATAAGATCGTTGCATGCTTATGGTTATTAAAAAGACCCAAGACAAGACTCATCATCCAAGGCTCGTAAGGCCAATACAAGAGGAATTCATTAAATTTATGTATGTGTTGAATATATTTCTTTTCAAAATTATATATATATGTGTAGTTTCAAATTGCAAATTTCTTGGAAAATTCTTAACATTGTCATTTGTTGAATGGGAAAGTACTTTGAATACACTTCATGCATTGGGTAAATGTATGGTCGAGTTTTTTCTTTGTTGTCAAGTTATATTTTCATTGATGGAATAAGTTCACTCCATTTCATGCCATCCACCAAACTTAACTTTGGAAGTTATGGAATAAGTTTGTATGGTTTTGTGTGAATTCATCTTGACCCTTAGTTCAGATCAAAGGGTGGATATTTTCCATACCAACTTCATAGTTAGTTAAGATCAATTTGGTCTAATATGTTGTTAGGTAAAAGTTTGTTTCTTAGTGTGTTTCTTTATTATGCATTAGTATGCTTTTGTAGTTAGGAAATCCGACGGTCACAATATGTTCCTGACATAGAGTGATCTGATGGAGAATATTCTTCTCGATCTTAACGGATACATTGATCTATGGCTTACCAACTTATTGGTCCATGATCTCTATTTAAAGAGCTTGAATGGTCATTTTTCGATGATCGATTATGAGAAACTCTTTTGTAAATCTCTCTGTAATATTTTTCTTTTGCATTAATAAATTCCTCTAAGTGGCCACATTGGCTGGGGCCATGGATGTTTCCCGGTAGGGGTTTTACCACATCAAAACATCGGTGTGTTGATATTTGATATGGTTGTGTGAGTGGTTACTTAAGGTGTTGGTCCTCTGTTGGAATACATGTGTTTTCAAACATGGTATCAAAGCGCATTTGAAGGCACACTCTCATTCTAGATCAAGATCGTAAAGTCGTGTTGCCTCATCTCTTGTTTCTTCCATTTTTCATACATTTCTAGGCTGAGAGGATTGTTCCATTGTGTATGTAGCATTCATTTTAGTTTGGAAGAATTTTCATTTCACTTGAAAAGGTTTTTTTTTTCCCAAGATATTTCCATTTCAATCAAATCCGAAGGCATAAAGCCCAAATACACCCTTATAAATTTTTGCAGAGATAATATGTCGGTTTTCTGTTTTTTATTCCGTTGTCGCTAATATTCTCAATTTATGTAATCTCTTTTCCCTTCTCCCCTTGCAATCTTGAAAAATAAAAAAAACATAGAAGAAAGAGTTTTCTCATCTGCGTATGCTCTTTGTGGTGCGCTTTATGTGATCTCGGTAAATTAGAAACAAAGGGAAAATTTTCATTTTTTGGGTAAGCTAACTGAGATCTAACCCATGTTGTCGTCGATAAGAAAAAAAAAAATATCTTGTGCGAAAATGTTCTTTTATGGGCATGCTCACCAAGACCATCTTTCACAACAACACCCCCAATCCTCCTTCTAAACAATAAAATATGTTTTTCACTAACTCACTTGGTTAAAAGTTGTTTTATTAAGTAAGAGGTCTTGATTTCAAGTCTCTTTTTTGTTACTTTTTTTTTACGTCCATGCATTCATTGTAAAGTGTATTTCACTTAAATTATAAAAGTAAAATTCATAAAGTAACCTTATTGTAAGAGTGATCTCGCTTATTCTAAATTGGGTCACCTCATAAGAAACTTATTTATAAAAGTGAGGCTATTAGGAGGGGTATCACTACATCGACCAACTTCTACTTGCCATGTGTCTCTATGGATCGTTTATGCATTTTTTTTAAAAGGGCACAACTTTCACATTTGAAGTCCGTTTTCAATGCTAATGTTTCTGAAACAACCTATTTTTTCGAGATCTTTCCATCGAGACCATCAATTTCAGTATTTAAATTCATATTCTCTACATATTAATATGGGTTATCCCAATGATCATTTTCTTACCAGCACCAACTACTTCCAATGGAAATCTCATATGGCGGATTTATTAAGAAGAAAATGACTATATCAGATTACCTTGGGAAAAGAAGAAGAACCCATTGATGATGAAAAGTATGAAAAATGTATTAATAGGAATGATGAAGCCGATGGACTAATCAGAATGTCCATCTCTCCTTATTTAAGGTTTTACCTTCAAGGACTTGATGCCCTCAATAAAGTTTGGGAAAATCTTGAAGCAGTGCTTGGTAAAAACAATATTATTGAAGCTCACTAGTTGGAAAATCAGTTAATGACTTTTAGTCCAAATGATTTTCCTTGCATTGAAGATTACTTGTCTAAGTTCAAAAAACTTAGACTTTTGTGTATAGAATGTGAACTAGATCTATCATAACATCGATGCATATATGTTATTATTTCTAAGCTTGGTAGAGGATATTCTATTTTTGGATATACCTTTTATGCCATGAGAGAAGCTCTAGGGACTCCTTATAGAAATCCCTCTTCCGAGTCCTTTTGTGATGCTCTAATTTAAGAGTAAGATAAGATTTTGTAACTTGGATTGATTCACAATATAGGAACTTCCAACAAATCCTTAGTATTCCAATAGAAAGAAAAATACAAGAATCCCAAGAAGCAACATCCTCGCCACAACAAGAAGCAAAACAAGGGTCCCAAACCCTCTCGGCCAGCTTCCGCTCCTAATGGTGACAAAGGAGAGAAATCTAAAAATAAGAATATTGACTGACAGTGCAACGTTTTTAGGAAATATGGTCATGATGAGTCCAAATGTTTTAAGAATATGGTAGCTTTAGAAGTACCAATGAAGAATCACAACATCAATATTGATTCTACTTCTTCTTCTTCTTCTCATGGACATGCACTTTCTACTTTTGGTTTCTCCTTCAATGCAACTTCTACGTCTTCTTAATATGTGTGGCTTATTGATTCTATATCATCTTATCATATGGCTAAGGATAAGCCATATTTTCCTCTCTAAATGAATTTAACACCAAGAAAAAATTTGTTGCTGATGATATATCTCTTAGTGTTGTAGGGTCTAGAACAATTCATGTAGATAATGGTCATTTTAATAATCTATTATGTGTTCAATGTCTTTCCTGCAACATTCTATCAGTATATCAAATCACTCATTCATGTGAAGGTAAAATTGTAGAGTTTTCACCTCACCAAGTTTTAATCAAGATCTAAAACATCCTCAACATGTTCTTGCAACTGGAATTGTTGATGATATTACCAGGTTGTACATGTTTGAAAACTTTGGGTCATCATATTTTCCATCATTTTTTGTTTCTCACAACGATGACTTGGGCAAACTTCGGCATGAGTGGTTTGGTCATCTAAAATATCGCTCATTGCAACAACTATGTAATCAATAGATGGTGAATGGTATTCCTCTTATTTCGTGCAGAAATGGTGTTTGTGGTGTTTGTATTCTCAACAAACATAATTAGGATATTTTTGAAAAACGTGCCTCTTGGCACGCCTCGACCCTTTTGCATCTTGTTCACAGTGACTTGTGTTGTCCACTTTCTTCTCCTTCCTTTTCTGGGTGTAATTATTTATTAACTTTCATTTATGAATTTTCTAGACGCACATGGGTTTACTTATTAAAACTAATGAGTGAAGTTTTTCACAAATTTTCGGCCTACAAGGCCCTTGTAGAAAACAAATTTGAACATCAACTTCAAAGGTTAAGAAAAGGTAATGGAGGAGAATATGTGAACAATAGTTTACAAGTTACTACACTGCACAGGGAATCCAAATGAGACACATTTCTCCATATACACCACAACAAAATGGTGTTGCTAAGAGAAAGAACCACACTTTAAAATAAATTGATAATTGTATGTGTTAGTCCTTAATTTTGTTAATGATTGTTGAACTACTCTTTTCCCTTCCCTACCATTTCCTAACATCATTTTTTACTTTGATTTTTTTCTTGTATACTCTTTAAGTGTGCTTTCATTATCCTTTCTAAGCATTTCATGCCATGTATTAGTGTGATAAAAGTTAGAATAAGAGAATTAGAATCTTTTTGATCAAGATGCAAGTCATTTTTCCCATTTTAAATTTGAAATTATGAAAAGGGAAAAGGCACTACAAGAATATTGTTATTCTTGTAGTGTTAGAAGTAATCATTAATTCAAATGTGTCAACTCCCAAATATTGTGTCAGCAGTTGTTCGAGATCATTGCCTAAAATCCAATACCATTTATGATTATGATTGGCTCGTGTTTTCAGTTTTGATAGTCATTCAAAGGAATTGGGTGTGTACTCAATAAGCTCACATCAAATCGTAGGTTTTTCTCCATGATTTATAACATATGACACATCATTCAATTCATTTTATCTATGTATTAGATTATACATGTTTTGTAGGTAACAATTTTCCCACGGCATTTATAATTCCATAAGTCCCGAAATTAATACTAATCGGAACCCTAAGCACTCACAGATTTACAAGGATTAAAATCAATATCATGGCTCCTAAGAAAATTGGACAAATCACTAGTTTAGAGCCAAAGGGAGTGGAATTGATTGAATTTTATCCTGAAGTGAAGAAAAAGTTCAAGAATTCAAGGTGGTGTGATTTTTGTACCACATTTCAGGGTCACCATGATTTATCTCCATGTTTTTCACACAAAATTTCGATGGGTACAAGACAACAATTGGTAATGTGTTGATAAGTGTTAATGAGTATTCTATTGCAGTTGCATATAAATTATCTTTATATGGATAGAGGTGGTGGAAAAAGGATAAGTTGCCTGTTGATTTAACTAATCACTTTCTCGTTCCAAAACATAAAAACCCTAACTAGAGCCAGGGAATACCACAAAAATGGTTGAAGGAGAAGGATGGAAAAAGATAGAGCATAGCAGCTGAGAGGAATCAAGTTGGAACCTGAAACAAAAGATCATGTTGAACCTGTAAACAAAATCACTGATAAAAGACATAGAAATATTGAAAAGTGAAAACAAGTTGTGGATTACCAAAGCAGGACAAAAACCATGGAAACTAGTAAACTAAGGCTAAATTCCAAATCCTTATTCAAGCCTTGTTTGAAGAAGGACAATCTGATTATTCTTGATGATGATATAGAAGACAAAACCCCACAGAAAATAAGGACAACAAAGAACAAAATGCTAATGATAGAAACATTCAATTCTGAAGCTGAGATAAAGCAAGATCCAACTTATATCCCAGAGATAAATGAGCTTCCAAGTCCATACATACAAGAAATATATACTCTGAAATTTTCTACAAAAGAGGAGATTATTGTAGGTTCATCTTCAAAAGGACAGAAGCATGAAACAAGGAAAAGAAAAACAAAAATTGCCAATTAATTTAAATCGTCTTGCACCAGCGGAAGGCTATGAGGAATAAAAAATGAATATAGAGGATGAATTAAATCACAAAATCAATAAATTACGTGTTTTTTGTCAAAGAGATGAAACAAAAAAACTGACACTTGAATTCTAGAATATTAAGCTACAACAAAAAATTGCATAATTTTCATGTAGATGAATGTCTTAGCAGTCAACTTCTGACGAGTCTCCCAAGCGAAAGGTGACAAATTTGACAACACCATTAAAATCACAATTTCAAAATGGGCCAAATTAGGTGAATCTAGAGCAGTTTCCCAAAAAAGTGAATCACTAGGGAGATACATATGAATCTTTGAAGGCAATTTTTCCATATTTAAACAATAAATGATTTCATGTTTTAGTCACTAATTTTGGGCAAGGTTTCAGAGAATATGGAGATTAATATTTGGAACAAAAAATAGGTTTTTGTTGGGGATGGTCTCATCAACAAAAACCTCTCTCAGTTTTTACACAAATATCATGGTTTTTCAGATGTGAAGATATCTTTAGACCCTATTTTTTAGTAATTTGCCAGATTTATTTTCCTAAAATAACTCATAGACAATAGTTGATGAGGCACCTCACCAATTCAACTTGGAGATCATATATTATATCCTCCTTGATTATTTGAAATAGAAAACTAAATATACATGAAGAGGTTTTCAAATCCATTTCTTTTGGATCTTGATAATTATGTACTCTTTCTATATAAACTCTGCAGAAGGAGAAGTGAAGGGATTGGTTGGGAACCATTGGCCATTTTTTGAGAAAACTCAGTTTCAAATTGTAAGACAAAGACTTATTTCATTTTGGTACTAAATGGAAAAGGCTATATAATGGTTAGATCTTATTTCTTGTCTATATTTCTACCTTCTCTTACTTGGATGCATGTTAATATGTTGGTAAGCATTGGATGTATCTTGTTTGTGAGGAAGCCAGTGAAAACTTTATTGTTTTCTTGTTCATAATCAGATTTGTATTTAAGTACAGTTCTTTTGTTTCTTGAATGATATTTGGGATCAAGAGTTACATATGTGAGTGGACAAATTGAAATCTTACATATTTTCTCTGTCTTTCCTATTACATTTTCCATCTAATTTATCGGATTGACTACCATTTATTAAGCCATTGAGATATAAATTTGTTCTTCCATGTCTGAGATTGATATTTTAATATTATCTTTGACCCAATATTCAAACCAATTTCAAAACCCATACAAATATTTATCCATAAAACCATTACAATAACTTGATGATGCCCTAGCTTTCCCTTTATAACTCACATGCAACTTTAGGGACTAACATATTTTGGCGTCGTTCTCGGGGACAAAGGAACGAATATATTTTCCTTGGGAAGAACAACAATGATTAGCTCTAGCTCTTGATGGTGAACAGGGGTTGGACACATTTATGACTGTATCATTCACATGGAGACTCCATGAAGGAATGATCCGTTGATGACTCCATTGATCCAGGATGACGAAGGCTATGGAATCCATTTTGGCACGGAGGTTTCCTCCATTTTATTTCTATGTTGTTCTTGGATTCCAAAATGATGTGTCTATTGTATATGAGTGGGTAGACCACCTTCCAAGGTTCAAAGGAGATGATCATGATCATCCTGCACAACATTTGATTGATTTTCATCAATACATGGAGCAACAGAATATTCATCATGAATATGTATTGATGGAAATGTTTATGTACTCGGAAGGAGAGGTGAGACAATGGTATCGATCTCTACCTATTTCTAGTCTTTCATCATTAAGTGATTTCCATGCTATTTTTCATTCATATTGTAAGATGATTTATCCTACTGAGCTCCTATTTCATGATTGTTGTAAACAAATTAAATCTCTTAGAACTAATGATTGGGAAAAATTTAGTGATAAAATTCATGAAGGTATATGTCAAAAGAATGAATATAAGGTTGGTTCCATGGATTTAAAGAAGTTTCCTATAATATGAGTGGTGATCATCATGAAGATCTTCCTGCTGCAAGTCCTTGTGAAGCTCATATTTTTATTCAAGAAAATTTTGTTGTAAATCATCTTGAAGATCATACTTCTTATTCTTCATCATTACCTTTAGATATATATCCAGTTTTTTATGAATATGATCATGATATCGGAGTTTTGGATCAAGAAGTTCATGATGTGGAGCAGTTTGAACAATAGTTTCATGAGGGCATTGAATCCATTATTCGTGAGGAATAAAAGTTTGTGTATGACAATTATAATTCAGAATTAGATCTTGATTCTGATCAACAGATTTCCATATCAACTTTCTTAGGAGGTGATATCAATAAAATAGTATGTAACTATCATTATGCATATTTTGAAGAAACATTCCAATATGATGCAAATTACATTGAGCATGTTGTTTCTGATGTTGAAATTAATGAAGACAATTTGTTTCCTTCCAATCCTCTTGATATTCTTGTTTCAAACACTATTAAAGGATCCTCGGGTCAAGAATATAATGGACAGTTTCAAGATTTCTCTGCTATCCCAGTTTGTAATGGAATGTGTGATATTTGAGCACTATTTCAAGAGGAATCTTGTTTCATCAATGGAGCATAAATTACATATCAAAAACTTGGTCTGCTACATCGACTAGAATTTTGTCATTCCCTTCAATATCCAACCATTTACATGGAGTCAGTGTTTACAAAAGATTCCAACGTTGTAGCATTTGATATGCAAACAAAATACTACGGTGAGTATGAGATGTATATTATATTTTTGTTGCAAACATCTCAGTTTTTTTGTATTCTTTCATTTAGTTGCAAATAAGACCATTTTCTTAGTAAAATGATTACATGGTTGCATTGGAAATTCTCCTACACATGATCAACATGATTTCAGCAAGTTAGTAGAGTAGGGTGGTTTAATAAGCTTTCATCTGAGCAATTTGTTGTGCGTTTATTGGTATGTTGTAGATCAGTAATAAAGACTCCATAGCCCAATGGATAAGGCATTGCTATGGCATGGTTTCAACATTGAATGGAAGGTTTCATGGATAGATATGATGAAGGCACGTTGGTTTGCTAGTTCTTGATTCCTAACAGGTAGAGCATCATCCCCATAAGGAGCCATTGTTAGTCCTTAATTTTGTTAATGACTGTTGCACTACTCTTTTCCCTGCCATAGCCTTTCCTAGCATGATTTTTTACTTTGATTTTCTTCTTCTATACTCTTTAAGTGTGCTTTCATTATCCTTTCTAATAATTTTATGACATGCATTAGTGTGATAAAAGTTAGAATAAGACAATTAAAATCTTTTCCATCAAGATGCAAGTCCTTTTTCTCGTTTTAAATTTGAAATTATGAAAAGGGAAAAAGGTGGTATAATAATGCCGTTATTATTGTAGCTCAAAAGTAATCATTAATTCAAATGTGCCAACTCCAAAATATCGTTTCAGTAGTTGTCTGAGATCATTGCCTAAAATCCAATACCATTTACGATTACGATTGGGTCGTGTTTTCAGTTTTGATAATCATTCAAAGGAATTGGGTGTGTACTCGATAAGCTCACATCAAATCGTAGGTTTTTCTCCATGATTTATAGCATATGACACATGATTCAATTCAGTGTATCTATGTATTAGATTATACATTTTTTGTAGGTAATGGTTTTCCCAGAGCATTTGTATTTCCAGAAGTCCCAAAATTAATATTGATCGGAACCCTAAGAACTAACATATTTACAAGGATTAAAATCAATATCATGGCTCCTAAGAAAATTGGACAAATCACTTGTTTAGAGCCAAAGGGGGCGGAATTTTTAGAATTTTATCCTGAAGTGAAGAAAAAGTTTAAGAACGCAGGGTGGTGTGAGTTTTTTACCACATTTCAGGGTCACCATGAAAATATCTCCATGTTTTTCACACAAAATTTCGATGGGTACGAGATAGTAATTGGTAATGTGATGATAAGTGTTAATGAGTATTCTATTGCAGCTGCATATAAATTATCTTTATATGGACAAAGGTGGTGGAAAAAGGATAAATTGCCTATTGATTTAGCTAATCACTTTCTGATTCCAAAACATCAAAACACTAAATAGAGCCAAGGAATACCACATAAATGGTTGAAGGAGAAGGATGGAAACACACAGAGCAGAGAAACTGAGAGGAATCAAGTTGGAACCTGAAACAGAAGATCGTGATGAACCTGTCGTGATGAACCTGTAAACAAAATCACTAATAAAAGACAAAGAGAGCTTGAAAAGGGAAAACAAGTTGTGGATTACCAAAGTAGGCCAAAAACCAGGGAAACCAGTAAACTAAGGCTAAATTCCAAAGCCTTAGTCAAGAATTATTTGAAGAAGGACAATCTAATTATTCTTGATGATGATATAGAAGAGAAAACCCCACAAAAAATAAGGAGAATAAAGAAAAAATTACTAATGACAGAAACAGTGAATTATGAAGACAAGATAAAGCAAGATCCAACTAATATCCCAGAGATAAATGAGCTTCTAGGTCCATACATACAAGAAATATATACTCCAAAAAAATCTGCAGAAGAGGAGATTATTGTAGGTTCATCTTCAAAAGGACACAAGCATGAAACAAGGAAAAGAAAGACAAAAATTGTCAATTAATTTAAATTAGTCTGCACCAGAGGAAGGCCATGAGGAATATAAAATGAAGGCAAATGATAAATTGAATAAGAAAATCAAGAAATTATAGGTTTTTTTCAAAGAGATGAAACAAGAAAAACTGGCACTTGAATTCTGGAACACTAAGCTACAACAAAAAATTGCAGAATTTCCCTGTAGCTAACTGTTTTAGCAGTCAACTTCTAGCGAGTCTCCCAAGCAAAAGGAGAAGAATTTGACAAAAACAATAAATCCCACTTGCAACATGGGCCATATTAGGCGACACATGCGTAGTTTCCCAAAAACTTGAATCACTAGGGAGATACATATGAATCTTTGAAGACAAATTTTCTATATTTAAACAACAAATGATTTCTTGTTTTAGTCACTAATTTTGGGTGAGGTTTCAGAGAAGAAGGAGATGAATGTTTGGAAACCAAAAGAGGTTTTTGTTGGGGATGGGTTAATTCACAAAAACCTCTCTCATTTTTACACGACCATCATGGTTTGGAGATATGAAGAGATCTTTGGGCCCTATTTTTTAGGAATTTGTCAGATTTATTTTCCTAAAATAAATCATAGACAACAGTTGATGAGCCACCTCATCAATTTGACTTGGAGATCAGATCTTATATCCTCCTTGATTATTTTAAACAGAAAACTAAATACAAATGAGGAGGTTTTCAAATCCATTTCTTTTGGATATTGATGATTATGTACTCTTTCTATATAAACTCTGCAGAAGGAGAAGTGAAGGGATTGGTTCATAACCATTGGCCATTTTTTGAGAAAACATTGTTTCAAATTGAAAGACAAAGACTTATTTCATTCTGGTACTAAATGGAAAAGGCTATCTAATGGTTAGATGTTCTTTCTTGTCTATATTTCTATCTTTTCTTACTTGGATGCATGTTAATCTTTTGCTAAGCATTGGATGTATCTTGTTTGTGAGTAAGCCAGTGAAAACTTTATTGTTTGCTTGTTCATAATCAGATTTGTATTTAAGTACATTTATCTTGTTTCTTGAATGTTATTTGGGATCAAGAGTTTCATATGTGAGTGGAAAAATTGAAATCTTACATATTTTCTATGTCTTTCATATTACATTTTCCATATAATTTATCCAATTGATTTCCATTTGCTAAGCCATTGAGATATGGATTTCTTTCATGTGTGAGGTTGATATTTTTTATATTATCTTTGACCCAATCTTCAAAACAATTTCAAAACCCATGCAAATATTTATCCATAATACCATTGAAATAACTTGATGATGCCCCCTTTAGCAGTCAAGTGGAACTTTAGGGACTAACAATATGATCCAATCTAAGGGATTAATTATATATTATTGGACAAAAGACATTAACTGTGCAAATTACATAGTAAATAACACTCCCAAAAAGGCTCTTAAAAATATAACATCGGAAGATGCATGGAATAAACTTAATCTAGATGTAAGTCACTTTCTTGCATTTGGCAATATAGCATGGGCTCAAATTCCTGATGAGAAAAGGAATGCATTGCAGCCTAAAAGTGAGAATTGTATATTTGTTGGTTATTTTGAAGATGTCAAAGGTTACAAACTTCTTCAACATCATTGTAATGAAATCATTGTTAGAAGAGATGTTAAATTTGATGAAAATATTTTGGCCTCTGAGTCGAATTCGATGTTTGTGGAATCTATGACCTACGAGACCTCTTCATCATTTATTCCTTATTCTATTTCTATTTTGGTTTCTTCTTCTTCAGATGATGACAGTGACGATGAAAATCCACCTCCACCTGCTCACCTTCCTACAAATGACACCATTGAACTTGAACTTGCACCAACACCACCACTTCCTATAAGGGTTCGTTCAACATGAGAAGGAGTTGGTGATATTGTTAGTGATGCTTCAGATCAACATCACACTCGTTCATAGCTCCTATGAGCCTCTCCTCTTTTGGCTCCAATTTCAGATATTCATGATCTAAAGACATTTGTAGAAGCTTCAGGTCATCCAGATTGGGATACAACAATGAATGAAGAGTATCATTCTTTAATAGAAAATAATACTTGGGATTGTGTACATCTTTTGAAAGGAAGAAAACTTGTCATATGTAAATGGGTGTACATAACAAAGTATGCATTAGATGGAAGTGTTGAAAGACACAAGGCTCGATTAGTTGTTGAAGGATTCTTCCAAGTTGAAGTCGTTTACTATAATGAATCATTTTCCCCTATAGCCAAAATTAATTCCATATGCCTTGTTCTAGCCCTTGCAACCTCACATAAATGGGAGGTCCATCAGATGGATGTCAAATCTTCCTTCTTACATGGGGATTTGCAAGAATAAATCTACATGGAACAACCTCTTGTCTATGTCCAAAATAAATATATCCTTGTTTGTTGTCTTAAGAAATATGTTTATGGTCTTAAGCAAGCTCCACGAGCTTGGTATTCCAAAATGGAAAACTTTCTTCTTGACATCGGATTTTCTAGATGCCATTCTTATCCTAATGTCTATGCCAAGAAATTAGGAATCCATCTCATAATTCGTGTTCTTTATGTTGATGATCTTATCCTCACTGGTAGTTACCCTAAACTTTTAAACCATGTGAAAACCACCCTTAAGAAGAAACTGGAAATGACACACTTAGGTTTCTTGCACTATTTCCTTGGCCTCCAAGTTTGGAAAACCAAGGAAGGAGTTTTTCTTTCCCAGTCTAAGTATGCTTGTGACCTTCTACATTGCTTTCACAAGGAATATTCTAAGCCAACCCCTTCTCCCTTCCTTTCTAGAGTCAAACATGTGGCCACTTGTACTTCTCCCAAAATTGATGCCATTTTGTATAGTTAGTTAGTTGGTAGCCTCTTATACTTGACTCATACTCATCCTAATCTTTCCTTTGATATTGGTATTGTTTCCCGGTATATGCAAGAACCCCATGAAAGCCATTGGAAAGAAGCTAAGAGGATACTTTGGTATGTTCGGATACAGTTCAGTTCGGGATACATTATAGTTTAGGGGGGACCCCTTTATTGGTCGATTTCAATGATTCAGATTGGGACGATGACCTTGATGATCAAAATTCTATTGTAGCTTATGTTTTCAGCCTTGGTTCAAGACTTGTCACTTTGGAATGTAAGAAATAATAGGTTATTGTTCTTTCTTTAGCAGAAGCATAGTACCAAGAAGTAGTTAATGCAAGTCGGAAAGCCTTGTGGCTTCAATAGATCCTTTTAGAGTTTGGATTCTAGAAACAGTATACAACCACCCTCTAGTGCAAAAATATCCAATATTGCCATCAATATTTCCAAATATCCAATTCAACATTAACACAGCAAACACATCGAGCTTCACATGCACTTCATCAAAAAACTCATTCATGATCGAGTTATTGAAGTGTTATTTTTCCCTACATAAGATCAAGATGCAAAAAAATTCACAGTCTCTTACAAAAGTGAAGTTTTCCAAACTTCGTCAAGAGTTCAAGAAGTTTTCATTAAGGGGGGATAGGCTCTAATTCCTCCTTCCTTCTCCTATTCTGTCTCCTTTGTAAATCCTTCGATCCTGTCCCAAGTTGTGCTTAAAGGAATATGTTAGGATATTTAGACACTTAGGAGTTAGCTAAGATTAACTTGGTCTAATATGTCGTTAGGTAAAAGTGTGTTTCTCAGTGTGTTTGTTTATTATGCATTAGTATGCATTTGTCGTTAGGAAATTCAATGGTCACGATATGTTCCCGACATAGAGTGATCTGATAGATCATATTATCCTCGATATTAATGACTACATTGATCCATGGATTAACACTCGATTGTGAGAAAATCTCTTGTAAATCTCTCTGTAATATTTTTCTTTTTCATTAATAAATTGCTCCAAGTGGCCATGTTGGCTAGGGAAGTGGATGTTTCCCCGTAGGGATTTTACCACATCAAAACATTGGTGTGTTTATATTTGATCTAATTATGAGAGTGGTTATTGAAGGTGTTCTTCCTCTATTGCAATATATATATGGTTTCCAATTGCAAATGCCTTGGAAAATTCTTAACATGGTCATTCATTGAATGAGAAAATACTTTGAATACACTTGCATTGGGAAATGCATGGTCAAGTTTTTGGTTTGTTGTCAAGTTATGTTTTCATTGATCAAAAAAGTGCACTCCATTCCTTGCAATCCACCACACTTAACTTTAGAAGTTATGGAATAAGTTTGCATGGTTTTGTGTGAATTCATCTTGACCCTTTGTTCATATCAAAGGGTGGATATTTTCCATAGCTACCACATGTCTTGTTTCCCTTTCCATTTCCTCATTTCTCCCTTTTCTTGAGCCTTTTTTAAACCACTGTAAGGCCAAGGTTGTACTTTTGTTGAGATTTTTTCTCCATGATTTTAAATCTTGAATGTGGGGGAAACTTATTCATGGGAGTTTAGGTGAAGGATATAATATTTTGTTTGATTTTGTCCCTCTTATTGTAACACATAAACCATTTGGTGAGGGTAAAGTTCCAATAAGAAAAAATGACCTCCATTACACAATGATTTCCTACTTGAAAAAAATGTTGATGAGTTTAAACAAGTTAGGGAGGGTGCACCGATCTTCAAGTATTCTCTAAACAAGTGTTGGATAACAAGTAGGAATTTTCTTTACGGCTTAACCAACATAACATAGTATTAGGTGTTAGAAAGTAATGGATCTGCTCGTTTAGACATAGACAATATAACAATATTGTCACCCAACCATAGGCAAAAGCCACCCCTTAGCAACTTAACCTTGACATAGAATGATTCTGGAAGAAAACCAATAGCCAACCACGGCTAAGGAATAAAGATAACCAAGACTGATCATAAATTCTAACCATAACCAATAGAAATTCCGAGCTTAAACCAAGAATATAGATTGTGGCAACTGTCGGCTGCAACTACTCCCTAGACTTGTGCACTTGCCCAGTTTTTGTAGTGTGCACTTCTTCCCAACTAAAATTATGAGCTGTGTGTACAAAATGAGGTCTGGATACTTGTATTTATACTGTTTTCCTGCGCTGTCTGGGCTGACTTCTCATTCTGGATTCTAAATACTTAATATTAATTATTTCCTTGAGCTGACTTGTCTTCTAGGGTTCGGTTTAATCCTTTAGGGTTTCTTCTTTCTTCCCAGAATATTATATTCTCGTTAGGGTTACACATGGATGTAAATACCTCCCACATCTACCATAATATCAACACTCCCTCCTAGCTAGGGAGGTATTTAAGGAAATGTTCTTAAGCACAAACATACCATTCAACCGGTAGCATCATCATATTCGTACAGACTATCTCATGATTAGATCATGAGCACCATCATCACTATCAATGTCATCTGACAGCATCAACTGCATCATCTCTCGAAACCATACTCCATTTGAGTGATCATACATGATGTTGAATAAGTCACACACTCCAAAGAGTGATACACAAACCATTCTTCTAATCCAGGCATATGTCCTAGAATAATAAATGTCTTGGACCATTTTCCATCTTGAGATTGTCTATCCATCAGTACACTGACCATCCATCTAGCTGATAATTATTTTCAACAATACTGATAGTCTACATGGAAATCAGAACAATATCATTCAATAGAACACAACTGTGTCTATCCATAGTGGTACACAACTACAATACAATGGTACACTACCACAACAAGTAGCACACAGATACTTAATCAGTGATACATAGTCACAACCAGTAGAACACATCCACCATAGTAGCATACATATACTTTCCAGAGACATACAGTCTCCATAGCAATCATATCATTTATATCAACCTGCAATGAAAACAATATCATGATATAAAATGAGTTATCTGGGCCATTATTCCACTCACATCTATGAGATCTGGAAGATCATTTTCCCTCAGAAGGTAAAACATCAGCCATGAGCTATCTGGACTATTCTTCTCAAGCATAGAGGAATAACTGTCCTGATTTCTGAGCTTGGACCATTCACCTAACTGGGTCATTCCTCCGACACTAAACAAAGTGCAACCTGGAGAGAATGAATTTTTCCTAGTGAATGCTTGTCCCTGATTGATGAACCTGGACCATTCACCTAACTGGGCCATTCCTCTGGCACTAAAAAAAGTGAAACCTAGAGAGAATGAGTCTTCCCTAAGGAATGACTGTCTGGACCATTTCCTAAGGAAATTACTGTCCTGCACCAACCTCCAAAACGAGCCATTCTTTGAAACTGCTCACAATTGTGAACTTAGAAAGAATGACTACCTGATGAGGTGGACCATTCTACTTGACCACTACTGAGAGTGACTGTCAAGAAGAAAGACTATCCTAGACCATTCCCCCACACTAGCCACAAGGGGAATCGTTGTCTATGGTACATCAACAATCTATCGAACCATTTTCATTACGAAAATGACCGTTCGATTTGGACCATTTTCCGAACTAGAAAATGCATGTCCTTCAGAAATCTCAAACCACTTTCTGAACTGAAAAGGAACTTCTCATCCTGGACCATTTTTCGAACTGGAAAAAATGATTGTCCATAAATCAATAACACATCAGTGCTCCCTCCCAACCGGGGAGTCATCTCTTCTCCTTTCAATAAGGAAGTCGTATCCACAAGATCCATCTTGTTTCTTGAGTACGCAAATTTTTTCCATCTTGGACAGAGGCTTTACCAAAATATCTTCTATCTTCTCATCTGTGGAGATATATTGGAGAAACACTTCTCTTTTCTGGACCTCATCACGGAGAATGTAATGCTTGATATCAATGTACTTCGGTCTTTCTGGAACACTGGTTTTATTTGAAGGCTTCATATAGCTATGATCATTATAGTATATCATGGTTGGATTTAGCTCTTTTGTTTCATACTATGACATCGTGGAAAGACTCAAACTAGAACATATCCAAGTGGCACTTCTTCTGTTATCATGAGAGTTTGTCATGGATTATCAATCCATCATCCTGAACTTCTGAGTAGCCATTCTGATCTTTGTCATAGAAAGTTTTCACCATGCTTTTGTTGTGCATGAGAGGCTTTGCACCAAGTTTTTTGAATCCATACAGGATCTTCTTCCATCTGCATACAAGGGTCTCTTTCTGGTATACCTCAAAACCTTGAGGTTTCTCTACATACGCTTCTTTGGTCAATTAATATGTTGAGGAGAACATTCTTTGCATTCATCTAATGTAAACTCCAACCCATGGACAATGTAGGAGATATAATGGCTCAGGTAGAGGTATGTCTGGTTACTGGAACAAGCTATCATCATAGTCTTCTCCCTCCATATGAGAGAACCTTTAGTTATGTATTTCACAATGCTTCCATTCATAAGTAATCCATACATTGTTCTTCATCACAACTTCCATTTCTTCTTCTTGTTTGTTTCTAGTGGGTTCAAACCAAGATGGTAGTCTCGTGATTCTCAATATAATGACTGGTTGTTCTGTATTTTCTTTCTCTCTTGGAATATTCATGTTCTTCCTCTTGTTTCTCTTTAGCTCTTGGGCCCAGGGAGTTTTCTATAGGTTCCATAACCCGAAGATTCCAACTTCTTCCTTTCATCATAGGATCATGGATGTGGATGGACAATCGGGGATACTTTAAGGCTTCTTTTCAAGGAAGACTTCTTCTAAAGTCAAACTGAACATGTGTTGTTTTTCATGGCTGCTACCATCAATGAAAACATGGATAGATACTTCATAATCCTCAATGGATCATATTATTTAGGATTAGCTCCCTCCTAATCCTTACTTCATCCATGAATGCATGCTCCTCTTTTGGGATTATATAATTGGATCCCTCCATCTAGGAGAGTCCACACTTCTATTTGCATCCTTATTGCCTTCTGCAAAGTGTCACAAGTATTTTTCCAATTTCCTTTTGATTGTTGACTTTTTGTTTTTTTACTTCTTCCATGTTTCTTCAAGTTTGATTCTGATTTCGGCTTATCTTGCAGCTGTTACTTATGTTAATAGCTTCCACATGAATTTTTACCAAGGGTTGTCAATGTACTTCATCTTTTCATGTGTATTGCTTGACTTGTAGTCATCGTGATATAAATCCTTATCTTGGTATTCTTACATAGGTATTGTTTCTCTTTGAACATCTTATCTTCTAAGAAATAGATATGCAAGATATGTACATAAACTATGTAAACATGGTATGTACAAGAACTATGAAGAATATTGTTACCTTGTCTTATAAGAAGAACTCTATTTTGTCCTTCTTGGCCTTCTTTGAGGGTTCCCTTTCTTCGACAACTGATGTTTCATGTGTTTCCTTCCTTTTCTTTAACTTGGGACAATGATTCTTGTAGTGACCATATTTTCGACAGTTGAAGCATTTTATTTTTGACATATCTTTCTCTTGATTTGATTTCTTCCTTGGGCCAAACTTCCTTTTATTCCTTGTTGTGAAAGCTTGATCATCCTATTTCTTTTGGGGTTTTTCTTTTGCACTAATCCTTGATTCTTATTGTGCATAGGAAGTCCAAATTTCTTCAAATGTGGGATACTCCTTTCTTGTATTCATGCTTGCGACAAATGCATCACATGTCTTGGGAAGACCATTGAGTACTATATTTACCAGTTCATTCTCTAAAATGATTTCTTCAATATCTTGTAGTTGATCTCTTAACTGAGAGATTATCACAAGGTATGATGTTATGTTGTCATCATCATTCATTTTCATGTCACAGAGCTCATTCTTCAAACTCATTACTTGTCCAATGTTTTTGACCGAGAAGAGATTAGTTAGGGCATCATACATATTCTTAAACGAGTCAAGATGGGAGATGTAGGGTATCAAGTGGTATTTTATAGAGTCCACTATGATACTAATGGCATTTATGTCATTGTCTTTGAACTTCTCCATAACTGCAATGTTTTGAGGTTCCTTCTCTTTTCCTTCTTCGAACTATGGTTCCAAGATATTTCCTTTCACGAAATCCAACATTTTATTCTTGGCAAGGATGAGGTCAATCCTTCTCTTCCATGCTCTGAAGTTAGAATCCCCTTCTAACTTGTTTTCTGACTTCATAGGTAAGTCATAATTTCTTTGACTTGGTGAACCCTTGATTTTGACCAAAAACTCAAACTTAACGTCTTAGCTTGTTGAGAGTACCAAGAGATGCGCTAGGCTAGAGCACACTAGGCTATCCAGAAATTAGGTCAATCTCTTCACTTAAGTTGCCTCAACAAGAAGGTTAGGGTTTCATTGTGGAAACAAAAACTAACTGCAACTGCAACTGTAACTGAGCAAATCCTCCCAATCTATCTTCCAATGATTAGACTGTCCGAAGATAGTGTGGGCCCATAACCTGTTAGAAAGTAATGGATGTGCTTGTTTAACCATATACAATATAACAATATTGTCACCCAACCATAGGCCGAAGCCACCCCCGAGCACCTTAACCTTGACAGAGAATGATTCTGGAAGAAAACCAATATCCAACCACGGCTAATGCATAAAGATAACCAAGACTAATTAGAAAGTCCAACCATAACAAATAGAAAGTCTGAGCCTAAACCAGGAATATAGATTGCGGCAGTTGCTAGCTGCAGCTGCTCCCCAGACTTGTGCACTTGCCGAGTTTCTGCAGTGCACACTTCTTCCCAGCTGAAATTCTGAGCTGTGTGTACAAAATGAGGTCTGGCTACTTGTATTTATATTGTTTTCCTGAGCTGTCTGGGACGACTTCTCATTCTAGATGCTAAATACTTAATATTAATTATTTCCTTGAGCCGACTTGTCTTCTAAGGTTAGGTTTAATGCTTTAAGGTTTCTTCTTGCTTCCCAAAATATTCTATTCTTGTCAGGCTTACATGTGGAGGTAAATACCTCTCACAACTACCATAATATCAACATTAGGTTTATTATGTGGAAATAAGTCTAGGTACAATTAAATCCCTTATTTTTTATATTGTGATAACATTTTTAGCATTTTTTCCCTTTACCTATGGGTGAAATGGCCTCACCATTCATCATGCATGCATTATATACAACATGCATTATATACAACCCATATATGTTATTTCCTTCCCCTTACGTTAGCTACATCATTTATTTTGTTTATATGGTTGATAAAATGGAATGGCCTCACCATTCATCATGCATGCATTATATACAACCCATATATGTTATTTCCTTCCCCTTACGTTAGCTACATTATTTATTTTGTTTATATGGTTGATAAAATGGGTAAGCTTAAATATTAAACCCACCCCCTTCTTGGAATATTTGAGTTGTTGTATCTTTTATCAAACCCCAGTTTGTTGTTTGGAAGCTAGTGAGCTTGGGGACAAATCCCATAAAATCCTTCCTCTTTGTATGACCCCACATAAATTTTGTAAGAATTAAATAACCTTGGAAAGGTCTTCTTGAAGCCTATTTATCTAAATTGCTTTTGTGGTTTCTAGGTGTGAAATAGTGGATGCGATATTGATTTTAGATAGTTGTGAGTAGTTATGGTTATGTGTTGTTTCATCTTTATAAATCATGGAAGAACCATGCTCTTATAGCATTATTTGTATGCCATGATGGGGTCATTTCAATTGCATGCATATTATTTTTTTAAAACGATCCAAATCACTCATCATTTGAATCTTCGAACAACACTTTGTGTTTCTTGGTGAATGGAGAAGAAAATCTATTTTAGAGCCTAGCATGTGAATTCTTGATTTAATCATTTAATAGTATCTTTCTTGGAGAATATGCTAAAATAAAGTAGTGGTTGTCTATTGGATTTTGAACCACATGTAGAGTGGTTCTCCATTTAATTTTCAAATGCATGTATGCTTGAAGTATGGTGGTTTCCTAACACTTAATATCATAATGGTGAATGATAAATTGCATGCCAAAATTAGAATCCACACTAGTTCATGTTACGATACTTCCAAATTCATTACTGGTGCGTATATTTTAATGACTGTGATTGTTTGAGGGGTTGCATGCATACACAAAACCTTTATATGCATGGTGTTAAGATCTAGTAAAAAATTGTATGCACATTGTGTTTGGTTTCATCCTTACACCAAATTTTTGATTACACATCATGTATGGAATATTTTGAAGCAATCTCAGTCACATATCTCTAATTATATACATATCCATGCATGGGATGTAAGCTATATCTCATTAATATTAGCCTTGTGTTAAGATAGTTGAGTGGTTGTATATTTGTAGAAATATTTGGGTTCAAAGCCATACATGCATAATCTATTATTAGTGGGAAGATTTAAGAATATATTTTGTACTTGGTTACAATAGTTGAATTACATAGTAGTATTGTGACCTTGGATTGATGAAGTAAACTTGGTTTAATATTTTACTTGTGCATTGATATGGGTGACAAATAAGATCATTGTTTAGTTGGATGGTGAAAAGTTAGAAGCATATGATAGGTTGTTGGTTTACGTAGTTAAACAATTTATTTGGTTATAACTATCACGGTTTAAAGGACATGCCTGCACAAATTTTATTGCTACCTATGCATTCCATGGAGGAGTTTAAATTCTTTCATTAATTATGCTTTTTATTGTGGTCATGTATGGGTGTCTCATCGTCATTAATTCAAAAGAAAAATGAAAAATAATCCCCTAGTATCAATATTCATTGTGTTCACTTTGCATGGTAATTCTATCTACTTTTGTTGCAAGAAAAGGCACAATACCTGTGTAAGGGTCTAGGACAATTATGATGATACTATTATATCTTGGTTTACATAGTAACTAATTAGAAACTCATTACATTGTACACATAACTAATTCATGACAATTAAACCTTGCATCCGATTGTTTTGAAGCTAAGGAGTATGTGGTTTACGATAATCTCATATTTCATTCTCTTGAGCTAATAATGCCTAACACATTTTTGTTGTGATAGCTACAAGGTGTTTGGAAATGTGACCCATGATTAGAACCTAAAGAATCAATCCAATAGTATTACCCAACAACAACTCTTGCACATTCATATTGTTTCATAACAAAAACCTTAAAATTTATCAAGATCCAAAGTCATACTTCATTCTTCCTTTTTAAGTTTGACTTGCACATTCATATTGTTTCATAACAAAAACCTTAAAATTTATCAAGATACAAAGTCATACTTTATGCTTCCCTTTCAAGTTTGACTTTATCTAGGAGATAAGGAAAAATAACCATTCAAACCTTATCCAATTCAACAAAGTCAAAATTGAAAGCACAAAATTCTTGAGAAATGTTGAAAGGAGAAGATCCATTGAAGTTAGTGTATTGTCTGAAACATTTCTTAACATCACATGGAATAATGGTGTGAAACATGCAATGCATCCTTTATTGTGTGGGGACTAACACAATTTTACTCCAAGATTTTTCTTTAAATTAATTCAAATAAATTATACCTCTTCATAAATCAATTTTTTTGCATCTTCATCAGCCACTTCCCTTCTAAGTGCATCCACAACATCCCCTTTATGGCATCCCTTTTGGCATTTTTTTTTAATTTTGTGGAAAGGTTCATTGAACGTCCGACGAATCCTCAATAGATTTTCTTCGATCTACCGAGGCCTCTTCAATAAAAATTTCGTTGTTGATACAACAAATTCATTGGTAATTTGTCGATCCATTTGACGGCCCTCGGTTATATGTGCGATGGGGTTGCAATGAACTGATAAAGTCAATTCGCTAGGAAAATTATGGATCTGTTCGACGTGTCTCTATCGGACTTCTAACGAGTTGGTGACGCGGTTCCAATAGATTGTCAACGCACTTCCGATGGATTTGTGATGCACTTTTGATGGACTCTAGATGAATTTTAAATTTGATAACCATCAAACGTATGACTGAGACATAGGTCCGTCGATTTTTCAACAACTACTTCACGAAGAAAATGTGTTGAAGGCTTCGTCACACTTGCCAAATATTTGCGATGCAAATTCGTCAGTAAACTGTCGAAAATAAGGCCCAATGAACTAGTGAATTAAACGGGATGCTATAAGCAGTCGAGAAATTTGGAGAAGCAACTCCTTTTGAAATCCCATCGTTAATAAATTTTGGAATATATCTTTGGGATTTATCCTATAGAACCTTTTAAAGGAAAGAAATAAAATAATCTTCAAATAGAAAGGGAAAGAAATGTATATTTTTTTGTTTTATTTAATGCACATGTAATTATTATAAGATTATGTTTAAATTGTCAAACTAAAGTTTCCTAATTTTTAAAAATAGGTTGGATAGGTGCATCCCCAACATGACAACCAACATTTTTGAAAATAGGTTGGATAGTATAAAACCAACCACCATCTCTATCAATAGACGACCAATCACCATCTCCTCCTCAAACGCTACTTTCTACATTATTATTTGGTGGAGGTAACGATGCCTCTCACCACCATCGCCTCTAGAAACAGGCCAACCACCATCTATGTTATAAGTAGACCAATTTCCATCTCCTTCAACAATTGACCAATCGCTTTCTCCTCCATAGATCTTAATTGACGCAACCCCCCCCCCTCTCTCCTAGGGGTTGCGCGACCTCCCAGTCTTGGATCTTCAATATTCCTTAAATCGAATTGGTTCTTCGGGTCTTCAATAGACCCTAAACAATAATACACACACAGGTCCCCTTGATGTCACCTGCAGGTCCAAATTACCCTCAATCCTACTCTCTGATTCTTTTGGCAACACCAATTTCACGAGTGCTAGACTTGTGCTAGACTCTACCTCCTATGTGACCACAGGCTATGACCGTGGGTCAACTCTTCGTAACTCCGGGCTTCATAAATATTGTGACCTCTGCCTTTGTTTCCTCCCGAAACACCTTTCTCTGAATACGCGGACCTATTCCATGTGTCTCCTGGATCTGTCGGTCCAACTGTACTCCGGGTTTTGCAACTTCGAGAAATTTCACTTACTCCACACTCAACTTCTCTGGATCTCTATCTCCCATATTTTCTAATCCGCTGCCACGTGTCTCCTCCCAACCAACGGTTTGGATTCGCTTCGCGGCTTCGCGACTCCGACGATCTCGCTTCTCACACCTCGAAACACTCTGAAATGCCGAAACGCTTCATGGCTAACCTTCGTTGTAACGACCCTAATGGGATACATGCTTAAAGATTATAAAGTAACATTAATTAAAGAAATTAATTATGGTTAACTGAGTAATAGTTCCAATTACAGATCACATTTAATGACCTGTGAAATAAAATTAATAGATCAATGAAAAATGATATAAAAATGGTGGCGTATCCAGAGAGGGATAGCCATGGATCCCAAGGAGATAAAACATTAACTCATGACGAAGGACGGAGGACGCAGGGTGGTTGGAGGAGTAACTGCTTGAGTCGGCCGAGAGGAATAAGGGACGGGAAGAGGGGGATGTGCGCACCATTCGGCGGGGATGGATGCTACGGACTGTATTTGCTGAGCCGATTGTATTGTCTGAGACTGTTGTGTTTTACCGTGAGTAGAGAGCCTCTGGACAGTTATGTTTTGTCGTGAGCAGAGAGCCTCAGGACGATTGTGTTTTGCTGTGAGCAGCGAGTTTCTGAGCACTATTGTATTTTGTGGACTTTTGGACTTA
>SNQJ01S0016149.1:75927-91248 GCA_010110895.2 Picea sitchensis
TTTCACCATCTACAACTAGATCTATAAACTTATGTCGTTCTACCCAGGTAAAATATCATCATTTCCATCCCCGAAAATGACACCAAAAGATGTCAGCGCTAGAAGTTAACTCAATATTGTTGTTGATTTAAGCCTAACATACATTGTTTCTAAATGTTTTCAAGAAAATAGTTTTAGAGAGGTGGAGGGATCACACTCTTGATCTCAATGTAGCTAATTGAATGAGCTATTAGAACCACTTCACTATGTGCAACAAATCAGGTAAAAAAAGCCTCAGTTCGAGTAAAAAGAGTAGAAGGTATGATTAAGGAGAATTAATGAAACAAAATTGACAATCATCAAAGAGCTTATGTTCTTTAATATATTTGACCAGTAGAAGAATAAACCTACACTCAGAAATCCTTTCTGAACAAGATTTAAAATACTCAAACACACATGTGGCAAAGATTGCACTATACAAAATAGAGAAACCTTTTCAACACATACATACATTCATATGAGCATATAACATTAATGATATGTTCAAGATGAGGAAATATAAGTGATAAACAAAGATGAGAGATACACACCAATCATCGACTTCATTAATAGCTAAAATATTTATATAGGTAGGAAGGATCAAAATAGTCTTATAATTAAAACCTTTAAGCCAAAACAAGGATCCAACCCTTTATTTTTCTACTTCATCCAATATATAGAGTTTTACATTGATTACATGCATTTATGGTCAATCTGAAAGTTAGGGACACATCAAAACTAATCCCTACAAGTGCTCAAGGTGAATTTATGTCTCTATCTACTGATATACAAAATAATAAACAATTTGCAAAAAGATCCTATAATAAAGGAAACCGCCTTGCATAGAAAAAGTTCTTTGGTTGACTTTATTTCCACCTGGATGATTATGCTGCATCTTCCTCTTTATCCTTCCAAGCTCTTGTTGATCTTCAATGATCCACTCGAATCAAGACTTTGAAAACTCAACAATGATAACTGGTCTGTAGAATCATCGTATCCCAAGATAGATTGTAGATCCACAAAAAGGGTATAAAACTCCATCTAATGATTCATAAAGTCTTTACCTAGTTTAAAACCRTTTTCCATTATGAAAATATGAATATGTGTCATATATGYTRCAAAATYGGCTACTACGGGTGTTCTTGTAGTGCCAATATTTTCCAATGTATGAGACTACGTTAACTTCCTGTAGCGCCATACCAAAAACTAGTTTTGATTATTTTTTATGCCTTTCCTCACCCAGGTTACAGCCAATCATAACAAAAAAAAAAAGAAATGGTATATTAAATACAAGGAAACAAAAAGGGTCTTCCTTCATCAATCGTCTTGAGTCAAAATTTAGGGTTTTCATTGAAGATGATATTCTCAAATTGTGAATTCTCCTTGAAAAACTAATGTAGCTGCTTATGCCAACAAATCTAAATTGTTCCTTCTTGTCTGCTTGGTTTGCGAACGAGTTTGTATTCTCTTAGACTTATCTCCTTCATATATGATCGTAGGGTTTGGGCCTCTCTTATTTTTTTTACCCTGTTTTCTTGCAGGAGCTATGTTTTTTCCTGTAAGAGTTTGTGCATTTGTTGTCAGACCTCCCTTCTTATACTTATTCCTCTCAAGATTGGTTACAAGAGCTGAATTTCTTGTTGATGGATCATCTTTTGGGTTTGTAGATTCTTCATCAATAATGATAACCTTATCTTTGATGATATGGTTATACATTGCTTTATATTTCAACCTGAATTTATTTTGAGGCCTAATGCTTCGTTTTCTCATCAAAAATTTATATCTAGAAGCATTGTCTTTAGAGGAGCTTTAGCTAGGAGGAATGATCTTTGGGGAATGATCTTTAGGCTGTACAAGGTCTACAAATTCTTCTATTGTCTTAGTTTTGTATCTTCCTTCAATACCCTAGGTTTTACCAACCTTTTGGTCCTTCTAGAATAAACCTTTTGGGCATATGGAAATGGATGCTTACCTCCACCTAGGATATGAGAAGACCCTTTGTTTGCTTGGAGGCTGGTTGGATTAGTGTCCACTGGATCGTCTGAAACCTTTAAATAGGCTTCTCTTTTACCCTTCCTTAGAATGACTGGTTGACTTGCGTTGGGTGAAGCTTCTTGATTAGGCTCAACAATTTTATCATGTAACTGCGTGGTAGAAGGATGTACTTCTTCCTCAAACCCTGATTGGATCAAGAATTGATCCCATGTCCTCTGTAATTTTCCCAACTCATATTTAATAAGTATCTTAATCAATCCATGATGATAAATTCCATGAGGAGGGGTCTTAGGGTTTGCTTGAAATTCATAGACATGTTATTAATATCTCTTAAGAAGTAATATGGTAGGCTCATCCTTTTGATTCTTGAAAGATGAAGTAGGAAATGAAGATGAAAAAACAACAAAGTGGAATAACACTCTTCACATGTGATGTATCGTTTAAGCATAAGAAAGGCCTCCATCCATTCATCAACAATCCAATCCCTAGGAATACCCTTGGCCCAATTGGGATCTCTATGTTCAGGTTTCAAGAACTGATTTACATCCCCTCATGTAATCAATTTGTTTTTGAACCAATTTTATCCATCGGTAGGGAGGTTAAAAGATGTTTCTATGGAATATTCAATAACCTACATAACCATGTTTGCAATTCGGGCCTTATGTCCATTAAAACTTTCATCAAATGCTCGGGTTGCATCATAGTGATAACCATCTAACTTAGTGAAGTACAAATACCAACCAACTCGATCAAAGATAAGTCTGTTGTCTTCATATGCTTCCATAATCTCGAGCCCTTTAGGTTCTATCATTTTCATGTGTCCACCTTTACCCATATTAACTATCACAACCATAAGGCTGGACTTGTTTCTATAGAAAATGGATATGCTTGTCGTGTCGAGAAGGATAAGGGATTTGCTAGCTCTATCGATGAAAATTCAAATTCGACCAGATTTTCAGTGTGAAACTAGAGTAACAAAAAATGCACCATATTTAAAAGAATGATCTTTTGAATAAACCTCATCCGCATGACATCCTGGAAAAGAGACACATACAGGTGAAAATGCTCTCACCTTCGCATGTTGTGAATGGAAATTGGGTACTTGATAACTGCCTTGAATCTTTCATCCAGCTAGGTAGGATGATCCATGTCCTCAAATTCATTCCAACCATCTGCGTGATGATGAAATAGGGACAGGTGGAAGTTCTTGTAGCGCCCTGCATAAACTTGTCCTTTGGCATGTTTGAAATGAAAACAACTTGAAATTCGTTATCCAACTTAGTAATGATGAAACAAAAACTATGACATGACATATTAACTTTGATGAAAGGATTTGACACTTTAAGTGATGTCATATGACATTCTTACAAACATATGCATAATTAATTCTATCCCACTTAATAAGACTAAGTACCCCTCATTTTTCTCAACATAAATACAAATTTGACCCCCTTAATAAGATTTTGCACCCTTAATCAAATTAGTGGTTAGGATTTATAGCTTACATAAAAAAATTAAAATGGAGAAACTAAGAAATGAGAGATTCCCTCCCCAAAGGAAGGCCCTTTGAATATTATATATATTTTTTAGGATATAGGAAGGAACAACCAAAACAGAAAAGAGATATAGAGGCATGACATTGAAAATTGATTTAATAAGGAGCAACCTCCCAAGAAGAGTTAGGAAGTGATGGTTCCAACCATATAGTTTGGATTCCATTTTGAGAAGAAACTCATAAAAGGAACTATTCGTGAGGGATTTGTGGAGTGAGAGCCGCCCAAGTTATTTGGAGCATAGAGAGTCTTGTTGAAACCTGTTAATTCTAGATATATTTATGTGTATTGATAAAGGAGTATTGAAAAATAATACATGGGATTTAGAGTGGTTGATGAAGGATTCATAGGATTTCATAAAGGTTTCAAGGATATATTTGAAAGACAGGGATTATCCCAGCGAGGGGGCACCATAAAGATGATTCATATACAAATTGGAGATGGGAGAGATGGTTGGAGGAAGGAGAAAGGAAGATCCCTTTTAGATAGCTCGAATCTCTAGTAGTCTTAATAAATCTTCCAAGCCCTTTAGAAACAATGATATATAATAAAGGAGAAAGGGGGTCACCCTTATGAATGACCCATGAGGGGTTAAAATAATGGGAGGGGAAAAAATTGATGAGGATAGAGAAGAAGGTAGAAAAAATCAAATTTGAAATCTGAATAACCTAGTCTGTATCGAACCCAAAGGAAATCAACATTTCTTGGAGAAAATTCCAGTTAATATGATCCAAAGATTTGGACATGTCCATATTAGGAAGAATTCCTTGATTTTTTCAAACCTTAAGAGAATGGATGGTTTCCTGAGCCATGATGATTCCATCGAGGATCTAGTGATCCTCAATAAACCTTCCTTGCTCCATAGAAATACTTTTATTGATGATAGGATTTAGTCTATTAGCAATAATATTAGTTATAATATTATAAATGACATTGCATAAATACATAGGACGATGATTATCTACCATTTTCACTTCCCTTTCTTTAGGGATCTATGCAAGAAACATGGCATTAAGTTCCTGGAGAATGGATCCCGAAGTGAAATATTCTTCTACAACCTCCCAAATGTCTTGACTGATCATATCCTAGTATGTTTGGAAGAAGTCCCAAGTGAATCTGCCAAGACCGAGAAACTTTCCTACTATAATTTACTTTACTATTATGTCCACCTCTTCAAAGGTTACTAGATGCATTATACCGTCATTATGCTCCTGGGAAACTAGGGAGGGTATTTAGGCTGTGAATTTTTTTATTGCATTTAAGCGATCTGGTTCAGTTTCTTGAAGGGTAGAGTTAAAGTGGTAGACCAGTTCCTCTTCTATATCTTGTCATTTCTCTAGTAGAGCCCCGCTGGTTGATTTCATGGTTCTAATTGGTTTATGGTTCCTTCTTTGTAGGAGTGAGTTGTGGAAAAACTTTGTATTCTTATCACCCTTATGGAGCCATCTGACTTTGGATTTTTGTTTCCATAGAGTTTCCTCCTATTTATCTCTTTTTCCTATTTCTACCTTTAGGTATTTATCTTTGGCCATGCTTTCCTCTAAACATCATATATGAATGATATACCGTTACAATGCTTCAATCTCCTACTCCAAACATCTTTTCTTGGAGGAAATGTTTCCAAATATTTCTTTGTTCCATTTTTGTATTATAAACTTGATGTGCTTCAACCATTATTGGACCTAGTACATTTTTGTGCCATACATCTCATTTCTCTCTATCCACTAGGATCTAATATTTTCCATGAAGTCTTGATGATCCATCCATAATCACTCAAAGCAGAACGGTTTGGGTTTTGGTTTAAGAGATTTTTCCTAGCCTAACAATATTATTCAGTGGTCAGAACAAACTRTTGGTAAAATATTATTTGAGATAGATTGTTGAAGATGAAATAGAGGCTCGAAGACTAGGAATTGATCCAGTCTTACTGTAATTTGTGAAGTTCCTCCCCACTTGTTGTTCCAGGTATGGAGAATACTATTGGTGGGGATATCAATTAGATGAACATTGGCAATGAGATCCCGAAAGGCTAAATTTTTGGCTTCAAGATTCGAAATGCCTCCTTTTTTTCTCTTTAAGAAATGTTATCATGTTGAAATACCCCTCGATGATCGAAGGTTGATCCTATAACATCATACCTAAATTATTATTTTCCTCTAGGAAGGATTTCTTACAGCTAGTGTTTGGAGGACCATACACATTCGAAAGGAATCCAACTTTCTGAGAACCAATACGTTTATACCTTACAATAATGATCCTTGGAGAGATTGAATGATCTTCTATGGAGATAATATTCAGGTTCCAGAGCATTTCCATACCTCACTGTCTCTTTAAATTTCCCTAGTTATTTCACTCATTGTTTATTTTTTGCATTCGGTTTCTTGAAGCATTATAATACTAGGATTATCTTGATGGATTATCTTATTAAGTATATTGTGTTTTAAGGGTGCATTGAGACTGAAAATATTCCATGAGATAATGTCCATAATTAAACTATGGGTTGGGGGTGGAAATACTTATCGGACAGTTCTATGTATTGTCCCGAGTTGACTAATAGGGCCCCTATTTCTTCAAGTTTTTATTTATGTGATTTTGTGGGCCCTTTTCTTTTCCTCTCCCATAGTTTTTATTTTATGGGCCTTGAGGGGAATTGTATTTATTCACAAGTTTCTCAAAGATGAAGGATTTTATCCTTGAGATACTCATCTTCCCTTTGCTTTTGGTAGACTGTTTTGCAATTAGCGTAGTTGAGCTTCTAGGATTTTGTTTATTTCCTCTTCTCCATGCTCTTCTATCTAATCTTAGATGTAGATTAGTATATCACCTTTTTCTATTTCTTTCATGAAATTGTCACCATATGACCCTCCCTGAGAGATTTTCTCTAGGAAGTTTTCCTACATATCTATTTCATTGTCTTATGGGATCGAGTTCCTTGGTTCCATGTCGATTTTACTTTGTTTTTGTACTTATTTTTCTAGATCTATTGGGGTAACTTATGGGAATTTCTGGGATGAATACCCCTCCTACTTAGAAGTATCTTCTTTGTTTTCCACCAAATATTGATATCTATTGGTATTCTTTATCTTTAGGACGACTGGATCATTGTTGGCCTTTTTTCTTTCCTCTGTTTTCCTCTTGTTGGGGATCTTTGCGAAGTAGTCTTCATCCTTTTACTCCTTGGATCTATTGGCTTGAATTTCCTCATTTAGAGGGAAATCTATGAATAATTTCCCATTCTCATGGGACTTTTGACATTAGACGTTTATATGTTTTCAGTCTATAGTATGTGTCCATTCATTGTCTTGATAAGATATGGTAATGTAGTTTGGGAGAGCTCCCACCATATTTATGTAGGAACATATCCTGGTGTAAGAAGTATATCATCCCGTTTTAGTAACTTCAAGTATTTTGAATAAGGAGCCAAGTGTATTCCCTATCCCTTCCAGCGTGTCTGATCCATAAACCTCATGGGGGATGGAATATAATCAAGTCCATATTGGCATGACTGTGAAGTCCTCCTTTTCTGGAGAAAATCTCTCAGTCTAGTACCTTAGGTGAAGTCCAACAAAATTGAAAAAATGCGGTCCTTCTTCAAAGATTCAATCTAGATCTTCCACATATTAGAATATGTATGTGAAGAAACCCTTAGATCCTAGCTTCATATCTATGTGCTTCTTTTTGTTGTATAGAGATAATAAGAAGAATAAGAAGTGATCCTCGCTCTTCGTATGATGTAAGCATACCCTTTCCACAAATTATTCATTGGATTTGTCCTATTCTCGTTTCATCCAAACTCCTTCAGACACATCACATTGTTTCATTCATATTCCATCATTATTTAACCCAAACCATTAGTACCTTCTCTTAGGGCCAAATTCCTATGAATTTACAAATGATTGTGTGGTCCTTCATATATTGTATATATTATACAATATGGGGGGAGGTTATTTTGATCATGGGCTTTGCTTGGCCTTTGCTAGGCACCCATTTTTAATTTTGTGTCCATGTCTCCCTATGCCCTCTACTAATGTGGGCTAGGCCACATTGATCTATGGTATACTTTCTGTCTCCTCGCTTGCATACATTGGTGGGCTCAGTGGAGCGCCACCCATGACCACATCCTTAAATGTTTTCAGATTATATTTCTCTCGCGCACCCTCCTCCATCACCTAGTCCTCCACTGCTATCCTAATCCATGTTAGTTTCATATCCCTCTTCCCAAATGGTAACCTACATCCTTGTCTTTTTAACCTAACTAGTTGTTGTAGAAACCCTACCTGCTAACCTGCATTGTTGGTTGTGGAGCCTGATTATCTTCCTGATTCATAGGCCTTTGTTTTCATATGTGTTTATAACCCATGAAGACTTTACACCCCAGAAGAATGTACACTCCTTCACGCGGGGGAGTGCAGGGGGGGCTTGCCCCTCCTGTGGGGTCCCAGGGAAAGTGGGGGTTCGGGGGTGAAGCCCCCGAAGGAAAAATTTCCTTGTAAATGTATATTGTAATTTCATAGTAAAACTAGACCATTCATTATAAAGTTGCATATCTGGTGATAGAAGTTATGTTAGGGTTTTTTCCCTGGAAGGAAACCCTCCTTTATGAGGCAAATGTATTGTGGCTATGTATCATTGCGAATATTTTGTTCTGAGTGAGGAGATTGTGAGAGAAAGAAGAGGAAGTTACAATGGGTGTGATGTAGGTTGTATCCCGTCATTTGTTGGATAATAATAAATGAAGGACCTGGCATTTTCTCTGGTGCACATAGCCCACACTGGGTGAACCACGTATATCTGTGTCTCTATTGTATTGTGTATATTATGTGTTTTATTTCCGCATTTATTTTATTTATTGCTCTACGATCCTTTTTTTCTAACAACTGGTATCAGAGAAAAAGGTAACTCATAGGAAAAGAGGGTTCCTAGTTCGAGTGGGGGCAATGGCGGAAGATGGAAAGTTTAAGGTTGAGAAATTTAACAGCCAAAAATACTAGTTATGGAAGATGCAGATGGAAGATTATTTATATCAGAAGGATCTATTCCTACCATTGGGTGGAATAACAAAGAATATGATGACCATGAAGGATGAGGAATGGGAGGTTCTTGAAAAAAAGGAACTAGGAACTATACAACTAAGCTTGGAAGCGTCGATGGATTTCAATATTTCGAAAGAAAAGACAATGAAGGAGTTGATAGATGCATTGGATAAACTATATGAAAAACCCTCGACGTCCAATAAGGTATTTCTAATGAGGAGATTATTTAATATGAAGATGTCAGAAGGAGGGTCTGTTGTAGATCATTTAAATGAATTTAATATGGCTACTAATCAACTAAGTTCTGTAAAAGTGGAATTTGATGATGAGGTCAGGGCTCTTCTAATCTTGTGCTCATTGCCAGAAAATTGGAATGTATTGGTCATGGTTGTAAGTATCTATGTCTCTGGTTCAAACACTCTAAAATTTTATGATGGTGTTGGTGTTATCCTTAGCGAGGAAATGCGATGGAAAAGCACAGGTGAGACATCAGGTAATGTGTTAAACATGGAGAACAGGGGAAGACAAAATGATAAAGGAAAGGGCTAAGGGAACCGCGAGAATTCTAGGAAGGGAAGATCCAAATACAGACTTGGAAATATACAGTGTTGGAATTGTGGAAAGAAAGGACATCTGAAGAAAGATTGTAGAGCTCCAAAGAAACAAAGAGATGGACAACAAGAGAAAAATCAAGAAGCAAATGTAACAGGTGATGTGTTACAAGATGCTTTGATTCCTTCTGTAGATAATATTTCTGAGTCTGGGGTAGTATATTCAAAGGCTTCATTTCATGCCTTGCTCCATATGAAACATTTTATAGATTATGTTTAAGATGACTTTGGACAGGTTCATTTGGGTGATGATGCACCATGCAAAATTGTTGGAATGGGAAAGGTAAAAATAAAGAAAAGGAATGGAAACCAATGGTTGTTGAAAGAGGTAAGACATGTTACATATCTAAGGAAAAATCTAATTTCAACAGGGMAATTGTAAAGTGAAGGTTGTATATCCATATTTACAAATAAGGTGTGGAATGTCACCAAAAGTAGGGATGATTTTARGGGCTAAATTTCGCTCATGGGCTAATTTTCCATGGTTTTTCCCAAAAATATATTCGCTATTCTAAAAATGATTCGCCCAAATTCTATATGATAAAATTATTTTACCTTAAAAATCGCCAAACTTTTATATAAACTATATAAAATCCTTAGAAATTTGAATAATTTTAAAAAAATATCGCCAAAAATTTATAGTTGGAATATGAAGGATTAGTAATATTCGTCAAGGTTTCTACATTTTAAAATAATTTTTCATCCTTAAAATCATCCCTGACCAAAAGATCATTGGTGATAGAAAAAGGAGAGAAGATAGGTTCATTGYATTTATGTACTGGTAATACTAACTCTTCTATCTCTTTAGCTTATAYAGTAGTGGATACAACATTGTGGCATCATAGGCTTGGACACATGAGTGAGAAGGGAATGAAAAGACTTCATAAAAGAAATTTGTTGCAATATCTTAAACAAATTGATTTGGATTTCTATGAGCATTGTGTTTATGGAAACCAAAAGAGAGTCATATTTCTTAGAGTCAAAAAAGAAAATAAGAGTGAAAGGTTAGAGCTTGTGCATACATATGTATGGTGACCAAATTAGGTATCATCTCTTGGTGGCTCTCGTTATTATGTTAATTTTATTGATGATGCAACTAGAAAAACTTGGGTTTATTGCATTCGACAAAAACATGATTTTTTTGATACTTTTAAGAAATGAAAATATTTGGTTGAGAATGAGACAAGAAAAAGGTTGAAGTGTCTAAGATCAGGAAATGGAGGTGAATATTGCAGCAAGGAGTTTGATGATTACTATTCATACAATGGGATTTGTAGAGAGAAGACAGATCTAGGAAAACCACAAGAAAATGATGTGTCAGAAAGGATGAACATGACAATCATGGAGTGTTCAAGGAGTATGACATTGCATGCTAGTTTTCCCTTACAATTATGGGAATATGTTGTAGATAATATTGTTTACTTAATAAAAAGAGGAACTTCAAGCTCTTTGGATGGTATAATTCGAGAGGAGGCATGGATATACAAAATGTTAAACTATTCCTTTTTGAAGACTTTCAGTTGTGAATAATTTGTCCACATTGATAAAGAAAATAGAACAAAGCTTGAGGGAAAATCCAAGATTTTGGTTATTGCTTATGAGATTATGAAAATCAAAAAATCCTTAGGAGTAGAGATTTCATATTCAATGAGAAGGTCATGTACAAAGAGCAATTGCAGGGAAAGAAACAGGAAAAAGAAAGACCAGAATACATAGTGCTTGATGAGATCACTGAAAAAGAAATTCCAAAGCTACCAGAAAATCAAAATGTACAACAACATGAGCAACATGTACCTCAAACTCCTGCAAGTGTTCTTAGAAGATATACCAGGTAAGTATAACCCCTGAACGATACTCTCCTTCATTGTATTATTTATTGTTCACTGGTTCTAGTGAACTAGAATGTTATGAAGAGGCAATGCAAGTAGACACTAAAAATAAGTGGGAGAAAGGAATGAAAGAGGAAATGGATTCCATTGTAAATAACCAGACTTGGGGTTTGGTTCAGTTTCCTGCAGGAAAAAGAGAATTATAGAATAAATGGGTTTACAAGTTGAAGGAAGAAGATGGAGGAAAAAAAGGTGCAAGGATAGACTTGTTGTAAAGGGGTTTGCACAAAAGAAAGGTACAGATTTTGATGAAATATTTTCTCATGTTGTTAAATTGACTTCAATTAGGACTATTTTAAGTCTTGTGGTAGTAGAAGTTTTACATCTTGAACAATTAGATGTAAAAACATCTTTTCTCCATGAGGATTTGGAGGAAGAGATTTATATGTAGCATCCACAAGGGTATGAGGTCAAAGGGAAGGAAAATTTGGTATGCAGGTTGAAGAAGAGCTTGTATGGCCTAAAGCAAGCTCCAAGGAAGTGATATATGAAGTTTGACAGGTTTATGACAGAACAGGGTTATAGTATATGTCATTATGATCAATGTGTTTATTTTAAAAAGCTAGAAAATGAAAGCTATATTATCTTGCTATTGCATGTAGATGGMATGCTTGTTGTAGGATCTAATATGCAAGATATACATGTTATCAAGAAGAAATTAGCTAATTMATTTGTGATGAAGGATTTGGGTTCCRCAAAGAAAATCCTTGGTATGATAATAACAAGACATAGGAAAAAATACAAATTGACATTGTCTCAGGGTGAGTGCATAGAGAAGGTGTTGGAGAGGTTTAGAATGCAGAATGAAAAACCAGTTAGTACACATTTGGCTAGACATTTCACATTAGCTAAGGAAATGTGTCCCAAGACACATGAGGAGATAGAATACATGTCCATGGTCCCTTATTCATCAATAGTTGGCAGCTTGATGTATGTGATGGTTTTCATAAGACTAGATATTGCACATGCAGTGGAAGTTGTGAGAAGGTATATGAACAATCCAGGTAAAGAACATTGGGAGGCCATAAAGTGGATTCTCAGGTATTTGAGAGGTATTGCTACTCATGCTTTATGTTTTGTAGGTTTAGACACTATTTTACAGGGATATGTTGATTCAAATATGGTAGGTGATAAAAACAATAGGAGGAGCACCATATGATATGTTTTTGCTACAGGTGGAACAATACTAAGTTGGATTTTGAAACTACAAAAGTTTGTTGCACTTTAAACAACAAAAGCTGAGTATGTTTCTCCTATAAAGGCTAGTAAAGAAATGATTTGGTTACATAGGCTTATGGAGGATTTGGGAAAGAAGAAAGAGAATAATAGGTTGTATTGTGACAGTGAGAGTGCAATTCATATTTCAAAGAACTCATCCTTCCATTTGAATACTAATCATATACAACTCAAGTACCATTTCATATGATCTGTCTTGGAAGATGGCCATTTGAAATTGGAAAATATACACACTAGCCAGAATATTGCAAACATGTTAACAAAGGGAGTAACCAGGGAGAAACTGAGTTCCTTCTCAGTCTCAATTGGTATTCAAGCATGAAGGTAAAGATGAGAAATTTTCCAAGTCCAAGAAGGATGATAGTCTAGCAGATACAGTAGCGATGGAGTTGTTGATATCGGTCTCCAAGTGGGATATTGTTGGTTGTGGAGCCTGATTATCTTCTTGATTCAGAGGCCTTTGTTTTTAACCATGTTTATACCCCATGAAGAATTTACACCCCGGAAGAATGTACACTCCTCCACACGAGGGGATGCAAGGGGGATTTCCCCTCCTGGGGGGTTTGGGGGCAAGCGGGGTCAGGGGAGAAGCCCCCGAAGGAAAAATTTCCTTGTAAATGCATTTTTTAATTTCATAGTAAATCTGGACCGTTCATTATAAGGTCACAGATTTGACGGTAGAAGTTATGTTAGGGTTTTTTTCCCTAGAAGGAAACCCTCCTTTATGAGGGAAATGTATTGCAACTATGTATCATTGTCAATATTTTATTCTGAGTGAGGAGACTAGGAGAAAAAGGAGAGGAAGTTACATCGGGTGTGTTGTAGGTTGTATCCCTTCATTTGTTGGATAATAATAAAGGAAGGACCTAGAAATTTCTTTGGTGGACGTAGACCACACTCAGTGAACGACGTATATCTGTGTCTTTATTGTATTGTGTATCTTTTGTGTTTTATTTCCACATTTGTTTTATTTTATTGCTCCGCTATCCTATTTTTCTAACATGCACTGCTTGCCATCCAATCTCCCTTTTTCACTTAATGATTTTGTTCTAATTCTCCCCAAGATTGAATGGAATGTGATTTTGATTAAATATTATTGCACTAGTAAAGTATATTGGTTTTTTAATATTATCGATAACCGCATGTCATTTGTAGAGGGGAACCAATACCAATTCAGTGTTCCTTGTATGGATGAATTCACTTATAACGGTGTGTTCATACATGTTGAAGCATACCAACAAATCTACAAAATTTAATTTATTAAATTTGATTACTAGTGTGTTTATGATGTCATAGATCACCAATCATGGTTCCTCATTATATTTCAGAGTGCACTAATAAATATAAGAAATTTATTTCAATATAATTCACTCAATGATGTACAATGTTGAAATGGATGTTGTTATCACCTATTATGTTCTACAAAGTTTTATCTCTCACCCCTTACTTTTTGCATTATAATTTTTTTGTATAGGTTGTAAATCCTCATCATATATTGTTAAAGGTTCAAAATATTTATCATGGGGGTAAAAATAATGTTATGTTGTTAGGAATGAGAGATATTTAGTCTTGTAAGAGGGGATAGGAGGAGTTATGCACAAGTTTATATAATTGTCTCATGACATCATTTATTTTTAAATATTTACATAATAGTCATATTTCATGGAATAACTTATGTTTCATGATTACCAAAGTTAGATAGCATGTTTTGAAGTCAATTCCATCCAAAAAATTCCAAAGGATAGTTTTTTTAGGGCGCTACAAGAACTTCCACTTGTCCTTATATTTCATCATTACGAGTATTGTTGGAGGAGTCTGAAGACATGGATTGTCCTACCTGGTAGAAGGAAAACTCAAGGAGGTTACCAAGTACGCAATCAACATAACAACATGTAGAGGTGGCGATACTTTCACCTGTTTGTATCTATTATCCAATATGTCATGCGGATGGGGTTTTAAAAAACAATTTTTTCAAACTGGCGGTATTATTTGACACTCTAGTTTCACATTGCAACTAGTCGATTTGAATTTCCTCCATACATCCAACAAATATCGTATCTATCTACATATAGCAGGAATATCCCACTTCTACAACAAGTAATCCAGTCTATTGGTCGTGGCAATAGATATGGGTAAAAGTGGACATGAAAACATAAAGGAACCGAATGGACCTAAGCTTATGGAGGCATACAAAAACATCAAACATGTCTTTGACCAATATGGATGGTATATGTAATGCGCTAAATTGGATGGTTACCAGTATGATGTATCTTGGGAATTCATTGAAGGATTTTATGGACAGAGGGATCGAATTGCTAATCTGATAATGCAGGTTACAGAGGACTCAATTGCAACAACCTTTAATCTCCCTTATAATGGTGAAAAATGGTTCAAGAACAAGTTAATCATGGGTGGGGATGTCAATCAATTTCTGAAACTAGAACACAGAGATCCAAATTGGGCCAAGGGTATTCCTAAGGACTAGATATTTGATGAATGGTTGGATGCTTTGCAAATGCTAAAACACTATATCACATGTGAAGTTCATTTCACTATTGTGTTCTTGTTTCATCTTTGATTCCTCCTTCATTTGTGTGGAATTAAAAGGATGATATTTTTATACTATTTATTGAAGAACCTGAATAAAACGACCATGAAAATTCAAGCAAATCCCAAGACTCCCTGGGATAGTATCTATCATCAAGGGTTAATGAAGGTATTCATTAAGGCGGAGCTCGAGAAAAGATAGAGGACATGTGATAAATTCTGTTGGATCATGTTGTCATTGATGCCAATGGTTTGATTGATTGATGTCATTGATTGATGTCAAGTGATTTATTGACGTCAAAGGATTGATTGATTGATGATTGATGTAATATAATATGTATTGTCCTTGATGAGAATGCATAGATGAAGATGGATCAATGAGTTGTCATTGATACATGATGAAGATGGATCGATGTGGTTCCATTGGTATATGATGCAT
>SNQJ01S0016149.1:123921-138341 GCA_010110895.2 Picea sitchensis
TATTTATTATTTATTATTATTTAATGTATTTCTTAATATATTAAAATTACAAATTACATTTTATTTCAATTTTTCATATCAAATTATATGAAATTAACATTGAAGAAGTTTGTATCATTAAGTTTAGTATTTGAATTGTAATTTAGTTTATATATCATCATAACTTAGAATGCTTTATTATAATGGCACGCATGTGTAATATGGCAAAATTGGGATTCATTATTACTATAAATTAATTTTAAATATACTTTATTTGATGTGTCTTAAAACAAAAAGGCATACGAGTATATCATGTATAAAACATACTTTAGACATTTTATTATACAATATCAATTTTATTTAAAGAAAAATAATAAAAATATATTAGTGCATATTGAAGGTTTTTTTATTATTTCATGATAAAATTTATATTAGGGCATATTGAAAGTTTTTTTATTATTTCATGATAAAATTTTAGTAAGTGTATTATTAGACCATAAGTATATTGATGTATTCTATATAAGACATACAAAATAAGGTTTAGACATTTTATTATACAATATCAATTTTTAATTCAAAATCAAATAAAATATCTGTGCATTCTCATAGAGATGCACCAATGCATTTCATTTATAGATGTAATGTGTTGGGGTCTTATAATCATTGGTAATCTGATTCTTCAGTTGTTTATTTGGCGTTGCCCCCGTGATGAAGACATCTGGCTTGTTGGACTCGGTTGATTCCATTTCCCCCTCCATCCATTTGGTCTGATCCTTCATCACCCCGTTGCACCCTTCATGCCCTTGCTCTCCAATTATTCACCCCCCACCATATTCATCCCTACATGAAATGATGTTAGGTAACTAAGGTTAAATTCACAAAAATAACTAATTTAATAAGTCATTAGATAAGATATGATAATTAATAATAAATAATTAATTAGATTAAATTAATAAGTGTTAATAATGAGTAATTAGGTTAGTAATTGGATTAGGATAATAATTAATTTTAGATAAATAATTGATAAACAAAAAACATTATAAAAAATTTAATAATTAAAAACATTTCAAAAACAAATAAAAGTTATAAAATAAAAATCAATAAAAAAATTAAATTAAAACAGTTCAAAAAATAAAAACAATAAACAAAGCTTTAAAAACAATATAAAATACATAAAACTAAAACTTATAAAAAAAACTGTAAAACATTAATAATACATATAATAAACACATAACAAATAATAATAAAACAAAATAAAAAACATAAAACAAAATAAAAAATAAAAACGAAAATGAAAACACTTAAAAAGTAAAAACAAATAATAAATAAAAAATAAAACAAATAAAATTAAAATGAAAATACATAATAAACAAAAACAAATAAAATATAAATCAAAAAGTTAAAATGTGCACCTTATGCACATATCCCCAAAAATAAATGAGCGCTCATAATTCTACGAAACCCGCCGGTCCATTCTATCTTTAACAAGGGGGGTCTGAGTAAGTGGTTTTGCAGGGGACACTTGTCACCATATGGTGAACTCAAACCGCCCACTCTCAATACCACTTACCACTCCAAGGGGGGTCCAAAAACCACTTTCCCCCCTCCAAAACCGTCTTTCCCAAAACAACAAAAAAACTATTTTTGCTAGTTTTGACCACCTGTTTTCCGAGAGTGGTTTTTTCCAAACCACAAGGAATTTTGCAAAACCAAGAGAGGTTTTTCTTAGTAACGGGCCGAAGAACAAAAACCTCTCTCAGTGTTTTCATAGGTGTCAGAAGTTGGGAGAATCAAAGCTATCTCTGAGCACCATTTTTTCAGGTTTCCAGTTTTCCCGATTTTGGTCATGATTTGGCGGGAGCTATTTTGGAGAGATGGATATGAATTTGGAAAACCCGAAAGTGGTTTTTGTTCAAGACAGAATCATCTACAATAAACGATTTTAGTTTTCTCACAACTATTATATTTTGGGAGATACGAATGTCTACGTTGACCCCTTTGTTCAGTAGTTCGGTCTGTCTTTCATGGTAGTCAGTTCAAGATTTTCATGGATTTGTTTCTATTTTTGGCCAAGGTTGTTGATTTCGACCTCCTAAGCCTGGGGGAGAGTCTGTTCTATATATTGAAATAATTCAAATTTACAATGGTTATTCAGTGGGGACCATGGTTTAATTTTGTATCAGAGCTCACAGAGCCTCCATGGATTTATTTTTCAGTAATACAATTGAGACATTGACAGGATTACTGTGTCATTTATGTTCGTGAAGTGAATTCTTCCTTTGTTTATGTTTCTCCCTTCTCTGTGATAATTTTATGTGTTTCCAATCTGAATTATTCAATTGAAGACTGAAGGACAAAATTTGTTATGAAGTGCACTTTGTTCCCGGCTTTGGATAATTTTTGTGTTTTCTGCTAGAGGATTAGTTCCAGAATTCTGAGTTGCTCTGGTACAATATTCTCTCCTCACCTTTTGTTTCACATCATTCATTAATCTCAAGAATCCAACATAGGTGCTTATACTTCCCTGTTGTGTTTTCTGTAGAACCTGTCTTGATTGGATCAAACCTCTTTGACTCCATGCCCAATGGCTTTCCCTTCATGTTCCCGCCAACCAAATTATAAATCATCCTCTGTACTTTTATAACTAGCCTGACATCTGATCCAAACAAAGCTAAATCAGACAGAGAGAGCCCTCTTTGTGTCTTGGAGGGCTAGATCCAAGACTCCAAGTGGTTTGATGTTACCTTAGTGTTTGCCTCCATATCCCTTGGAAAATTACAGAGTGCTAATTATAATCATAGGTAACTTGATTCTTTAGTTGTTTATTTGGTGTTTCCTCCGTGATGAAGACATCTCGCTTTCTGGGCTCGGTTGATTCCATTTCCCCCTCCATCCATTTCGCCTGATCCTTCATCACCCTGTTGCACCCTTCATGCCCTTTCTCTCTAGTTCTTCACCCCTCACCATCTTCATCCCTACATGAAATAATGTTAAGTAACTAGGGTTAAATTCACAAAAATAACTAGTTTAATAAGTCATTAGATAACATATGATAATTAATAATAATTAATTAATTAAATTAAATTAATAAGTGTTAATAAATAGTAATTAGGTTAGTAATTGAGTTGGGCTAATAATTAATTTCAGATAAATAATTGATAAACAAAAAACATTATAAAAATGTTAATAATTAAAAACATTTTAAAAACAAATTATAATAAAGTAATAAAAGTTATAAAATAAAAATCAATAAAGAAATAAAATTAAAACATTAATTAAAATAAAACAGTTTAAAAAATAAAAACAACAAAAAAAGTTTAAAAAACAATACAAAATACATAAAACTAAAACAACAAAAAAAGCGTAAAACATTAATAATACATATAATAAACACATGAAAACACTTAAAAAGTAAAAACAAATAATAAATAAAAAATAAAACAAATAAAATTAAAACGAAAAGACATAATAAACAAAAATATATATATATATATAAATAAAAAAGTAAAAACGTGCACCTTATGCACATATCCCCAAAAATAAATGAACGCTCATAATTTTACCGTACCCCCCAGTCCATTCTAACTTTAACAAGGGGTGGAGTCCAAGTAAGTGGTTTTGCAGGGGACACTTGCCACCATATGGTGAACTCGGACCCCCCCCTCCCAATACCACTTACCACTCCAGGGGGGTTCGAAAACCACTTTCCCCCCTCCAAAACCGCATTGCCCAAAATAACAAAANGAGTCCAAGTAAGTGGTTTTGCAGGGGACACTTGCCACCATATGGTGAACTCGGACCCCCCCCTCCCAATACCACTTACCACTCCAGGGGGGTTCGAAAACCACTTTCCCCCCTCCAAAACCGCATTGCCCAAAATAACAAAAAAAAAACATTTTCTCTAGTTTTGACCACCTGTTTTTTTAGAGTGTTTCCGGCCAAACCAGAAGGCTTTTTGAAAAAACGAGAGAGGTTTTTCTCTGTAATGGGATGCAGAACAAAAAAATCTCTCATGTTTTTCACAAGTGTCATCTGTTTGGATAATCAAAGCCATCTCTAAGCACCATTTTTCATGTTTCCAATTTTCTCGATTTTGGCCATGATTTGGCAGGAACTGTTTTGGAGAGATGGAGATGAATTTGGAAAAAACGAAACCGGTTTGTGTTAAGGATGAACTCATATACAATAAACTCTTTCAATTTTCACACAACTATCATATTTTTGGAGATACGAATGTCTGAGTTGACCCCTTTTTTCAGTATTTCGTCCTGTCTTTCATGACAGACACTTCAACATTTTTCAGGTATTTGTTTCTATTTTTTTCCAAGGTTGTTGAATTCGACCTCCTGAGCATGGGGGAGAGTTTCTTCTATGTATTGTAATAATTCAAATGTACAATGGTTGATCAGTGGGGACCATGGTTTAATTTTTGTTCTTGGCTTTGGATAATTTTTGTGTTTTCTGCTAGAGGATTAGTTCCAGAATTCTTAGTTGCTCTGGTACAATATTCTCTACTCACCTTTTCTTTCACATCATTCAAAAATCTCAAGAATCCAACATAGGTTCTTATCCTTCCCTGTTGTGTTTTTTTTAGAACCTATTTTGATTGGATCATACCTCTTTGACTCCATGCCCAATGGCTTTCCCTTCCTGTTCCAGCCAACCAATTTATAAACCAACCTCTGTACTTTTATAACTAGCCTAACTTCTGATCCAAACAAAGCTAAATCAGATAGAGAGATCCCTCTCTGAGTCTTGGAGGGCTAAATCCAAGACTCCAAGTGGTTTTATGTTACCTCAGTGATTGTCTCCACAGCCTTGGGCAAATTATAGAGTGCTAATGGCGACCATACGGGGGAACCTTCCTCAGAAAGCATATCAAGTTCCAGATTTGATTATTGATGGTGGACAGTGATCATACACAAGAAGGCTGAATCATCTACTTGGTGACTCCAATCATCTTACAGATCAGTTCCAATTCAAAGACTCCACAGGAGGAAGGACCTGAAACATGACCAGGCCATCTGAAAAGATCAGGTATTTAAGCTGGAAGTTTATCTAAGATATGATTGGTTTTATTTTTAATTATTTATTCCCTTCTCATGATCGTGATTCAGATCATACTGCCAAAATTCATGAAGAGCATATTCAACCTAATGATCCTCAAGAGGTTAAGCCTAGCGTTACAATCCATGTACATACGGCTACACCTGTAAAAATCTGAGATATATACAAGCCTCTTGTCTTAGCTCCCATACTCCATGATTTCCTTGCCAATTACTTCCAATATATTCACATATTTGATGGATAATATGGCTACATCACTGCAGAAAAACACACTCAAGGTATTGAAAATTATCTTGACCTTTTTGACGTAGAAAAAATTGATGTCAATATTAGGATTTTTTCTTTATCATTGCAAAGTAGAGCTAAGAAATGGTATGAAGATCTGACAACTGCAAGCATCAATGACATCAATCAATTTGTGAAAGTTTTCTTGTATCAATGGGTGATCAAGGGGAATCCCTTCCTCATTTTGGAAGAATATAATCACTTGAAAATACAACCAGGAGAAATAGTGCAACAAGTTTCAACCAGATTCAATCAAGTTTTCCATTCAATGCATGTTGATATAAGACCACCTCCTAGTTTAGCTCTCTTACACTACCCAGATTCCTTTGATTCAGAGATGGAATTTCAGTTGAGAGAAAGGAACACTACTACACTCAAATAAATGAAAGATAGTGCAATAAGTGTGGAAGCCCATTTTTTGATCAAAAGGTCAAAGATCAAGGAAAAATAAAGGGAGAAAATAGCAAAGGAGCGGCTGAAATCTTCATAAGCTAAGATAGACATTCTGGCAAGTAAAATGGAATAAATGTTGGACGAGATTATCATAAGAGAACAACTTATTGTTCAAAGTAATCATGTCCCGTTGATTACAGAGAAAGAAAGGGTCATTTTTCCCAAATACTTTGCATCTCACCCTTGGTATCATGGATTGGAAAATGATCATTTCATGTATTCAATTCACAACACAGTCAAAGATGAAAATCCAACTCAACTTGCAAAGGAAAAACTAGCTGATATGATGTGCATGTTTGATGACATTTCTTACCTGGATAATCTACCCAAGTATGATCAGTATGGTGATCATTATGTCAGACAATTGGCTTAGGTTGATGGATAGTTGATATGGATTTTTGGTTGTCATTGATGTCAACTATTGGAGAGTGATATTGTAGATTGATGTCAACCCTTGGAGAAAGTACGGTAGAGAATTCCAGTAGCACAAAGGTTTGGGTAATGGAACCAAGTTTGTTTGATGTAAAGATGACTCATTATTGTCTTGTCATGGTTGATAAGAAGTAGAAATGGATGAACTCCAAAGTGTCCCCTTATGGTAAAATCCCTCAAGGGAAGACGCTTTGCGGATTGAGTTATCCTAGAAGTATGGTTAGATAACCCATTCTTATTTGTGGAATAATGAGATGAAGGTCAGTGAAACTATCCTATATGGATAGTCCTTGACATGCCATTTCCATTGGTATGTGGAACGTCACATAACTCCTCACGGTTAGAGAGTTATGGCCATGAGAAGTTGGAGAACCCAAGTTTAGGTAATGGACCCAAGTTTGTTTGATGGATAAAGGTACAAGTTTTGATATATTTTTAGGTAATACTATTCTATATGGATAGTACATGTCATTCAATTTCTAGTGGTATGTGGAATGTCACCTAACTCCTCACGGTTTGAGAGTTATGGCCTTATGAAGTTGGAGGACCCTCATATGTCATCTAGAAGTCCCAAAAGGTCAAAGTAGTCAAAGTGGTTTAAGAGATTTTAAAAGGTAAATAACAAAGTGAAGTGATGAGTGTATTATAATTCAAAGTGAATACAAAATAAATTATTTCAATAATAAATTTAATGGAGAAATTAGAAGTGGGTTAACCCTAAAATAAGGAAAGTGGGCAAAGTGAACTAGAATATGTTTTTAAGGAAGCTACTTGTAGAGTATAAATAAGAGACAAGGCTCTCTAATTTTAGACACCCTTGAGCATATTGAATATTTATAGGTTTTTGAGGTAACCAAATGATATCTAAGCCTAATTTCTGACGAAAGGTGAAGAAAATAAGGCCGAAATTCAAGGAAGGATAAATTCCTTTGATGATGCTTTCTAAGGTATGTTATTTACATGTCATCTCACCATTTTCGCCATAAATTTTTTTATAGAATTATTCAAACCGTGAAATTTCTATTCCATTGAGGAAACATATCCAAGTATATTTGGTAAAAAATTCATCTTGTGGGTCGTTGTATTTTTGGAGTTACACTTCGTGGAAAATATGGTTTGTGGCTAGTCTTGAAACTAGTCAAAAACATGTGTTTCGAGAAAAAATGTCATAACTTCTTCATAACAGATCCAAATTGAGTAAGAAAAAATGTTTGGGTTAGAGTACAGTATGTAGTATGTTTTGTAACAGTTTCAGATCGATTCAATAAATACTTTGTGTGGGGCACTCTCTACAAGGTTGTTCTCTAGAATAAGCCAGAATTCGGCAAGGTATGCCATTTTTTCTATAACTCTTTTTCTGAGAGGTTACAAGTAGTGATACCTAGAGGAATTGCATAAAACACACTGAAGAAAATTGTGTATCAGTTTCAGATATTTATTCATTACAGGTACAAATTTTGGATTATTTCAAGTTAGGGTTCTTGACTAATCCAAAACTAGTCATGTGACACTAAAGAAATGTTGGATGAAAATGCTAGTCTCTTGTTGTTAAAGTTAAGGAAGGTTTGCAGGAATGTGATCATATACACCAGGTCTATTACAGAGTTACAAATCATATTTGGATGATGAAATTGATGAGAGTTTTTGGTTGAGGTACATGTCGGGTGCATGGTTGAGACATGTAGTTGATGAGTTGGAACATACATGAGGTGTATAGTTGATGATGTTGGTACATATTGATGAGTCATAGTTTATGAGTAGTTGATACATGATTGGTACGTACTTGGTACATGGTTGGAGGCACTTGTTAGTAGTATTGTTGACACATGATTTATGGATGATGTAGCATGCTTGTATTATTAGAAGCACATATTGATCTTGGTGATGATTATGAGTTGTTGTGTTATACTTGGTTGATGCATATTTTGTCTTGGTGATTGATCTTGGTGAGTAGATATGATTTAGTTGATAAAATTGATGAGACAGTTTGTTGTGATAGGTTGTTTGGACAAGTTGTTGTGACAGGTTGTTGTGAAAGATTATTTGTATAGGTTTGGTGCATGGTTGATGCACTTGTTCATGGTACAGGTTGAGGTGTGGATTGGTTCATGGTTGATGCACTTGTTTATGGTACAGGTTGATTACAGGTTGGTTGGTATAGGTTCATGCATGGTTGATGCACTTTTTTATGGTACAGGTTGATTACAGGTTGATGCATGCTTGATGCATGGTTCAGGTTATTGGTACAGGTTGTTTGGTATAGGTTGATTGGTACAGGTTTACAGCAGTATATCTCACAGTGATAGTGTGATAGTGGTTCCATCATTCTACTTATACGTCAGGGAAGTTGGATTAGGCAAGGACAGGTGGTTGTGTCCACCTTCTGGTTGTAGCCGGAGAACATAGGGGGTTGTAGCCTCCTTTTGGTTGTAGCCAGATAATTGGGGAGTTGGAGCTTCCCTCTGGATTTATCCTGAGAAACTAGGGGGTTGGAGGCTCCTTCTAGTTGCATCTGGAAAACAAAGGAAGTTGGTGCTTCCAATGAATTTAATTCTTCAAGACATATAAGAAAAAACATTATGTGGTTTTCTCTCGCTTTGGGTTTCCACGTAAAACACTAGTGTACTGTGTATGTGTATGATTGTTCATTTTTTCATTGCTTATTTACTCTGCAGTTATTGGATGATAATGCTACATTGATATAACAATTGGATTATATGGTTAAACATGATTAAATTTCTCTATTAGTGATTCACCCCCCCCTCTCAGTGATCGAACAATTGGTATCAGAGCGAGGTTCCTTCAGGAAACAGTTTAACCACTGGAAGGAGATCATGGATTATTCTGATAATGTAGTACCAATGTTTAATGGTCAGAATGGTTTTAAGTATAATATGTGGAGAAAAAGGATGAAAGTATTTTTACAGGAATAGGGACATTATATTTGGCTATCATTGTTACAGGATATGATAGTTCAAAAAGGGAAAAGACTATAGCCAAGAAGGAATTGAAGAAAAATAAAAAAATAGCAATAGATTTCATCTGGGAAGGATTACCTAAACTAGTATGAGAAAAGGTTGGTAAATTTTCATCATCCAAAGAACTTTGGGATAATTTACATGACATATATTATTCACCCATCACAGATTTAGAAAATGCCAAAGAAGATGCAAATACAAAACAAGAAGAAACATTCTCATCATGTCAAACAAATTCAAAAGAGGAAGAGTATGATGAAGCAGAAGTTGATTACAAAGAAAAATTGATCAGTGCAATTAAATATCTAAGGAAAGAAAGAGAAGAAAACAAGTCATCCAAGAAAGAATTGATGAAGAAAAAACAAAGTGTTAAAGGTTCCGAAAAAGATCAGTAGGTCATCAAGAATTTAAGAGTTCAACTAGAAGAGGCTAGAATAATTGAAGAAACTCTAGAATATCAAAAGAAATGTTTAGAAGACAACATAGCAACACAAAAGGAAGAAGCATAAAAGAGAGAAAATATATTGATGGATCATCTTAAGGAAAGAACCAATGACTTAAACCAACTTGAGGAAGAGTTTGGTCAAGAAGAGAGAAGACTAGAAGAAGAAATAATTACATTGAAAATCCAACTTGAAGAAGAANTCTTGAAGAAGAAGTTGTCACACTAAGAGTCAAAATCGTCAAGCTCAACAAGAACGTTGAAGAGACAGAAACATCCACATCAGTTGTAGAGAATGAAGAGAAGCACTCTACGTTGCTAGAAAAGAAGAATGAAGAAAATAGAAGGAGTTATGCAGAAGTACTCAAAGGAATGAATCATGGTCAACCAGAATGTAAGAAAATCATTGAAGATACATCTTAAAGAATACCATCCATGTTCAAGCCTCAAATAAGCTTCAATCATGATCAGTCAAGGAAAGAATTCAGAAGGACTATGCCACAAAGAAGATCATTCACTCCCAAGTATGAAAATTTATTTTATGGTCATTGTTTTTATTGTACTAACTTTGGAAATAAGGTTGCAGATTGCAGGGATTATAAAAGAAATGTTCAAGAAGACCGTGCCTATGTGGTTGCACGTTACATTGAGTGTTACAAATGTCATAAATATGGACACATAGTCAGTGTTTGTAGAATCAGGATCGATACTTCCATGAACGAGAATACTGATATTAGATATAAGAAAGTATGGATAAGAAAACAGGAAGAACAGGTGAACAAAAACCAGGTACTAGAGATCGCAAGATTGGAAATAAAACGAGATGAAGAAAATTCTACAGAGAAAAGGAAAGATGTCAGATACAGAAGGGTTTGGAAAATAACTGAAAGAAAGGAAGGACAGGTAAATAAGGAACATGTTCAAGAGATTGTACTTTCAGGCATTGTAGTGAAAGATGAATCCACAGATAGAAAGAAAGAAGTCAGAGCTCAGAGAGATAATGGATCTACCAATGAAGATGATGATGAATCTACCAATGAAGATGATGATGAATACACATCAGAGAAGGAATTGTTCTGAACCATCCGACGTAGAGAATCCCAAGTAATATGAATATTAGACAGGGTGAGTCTATGCAATACTTGTGATAGACCAAAGAACCATCCTTCGAGCAGCTTGCAGAGTTTGAGAAGACAGATTCAGAACAATCAATTAGTAGAAGTACAGTTTGATAGATTAATCAAGACTTCATGATAATATAGTGATAAATGGGCCAACATTATGGACAATTGCGCAAGTAGAGTCTTGGACGGTATGGAAAGAGATGGATTCATAAGAGCACTTAGCGGGTTTTGATAGATATATTATAGTGGACGACATAATGGATTAATAGATTGGTTTAGAGAGTGGTTCAAAGAAAAATTAGCATTATAATAATGGATGATAATTACACAAGAAATGGCTCGAACAATGCTGATGGATCCCAAATTGACAAATATTTTTTGGACACATGCAGTGCATACATAAGTTCACATTCAAAACAGATTAATTCTCAAAAACAAGAATGCCAAAACTCCCTATGAACTATGGAAAGGAAGTGCATACAACAACCTCTACATCAAGGTAACTCAAGGTAATATTTTATTAATTGAAATTTATGTTGATGATATTGTTTTGAAAGTACTAATGACAAGTTAAGCCAGGAATTTGCAAAGGATATGCAGAATGAATTTGAAATTTCATTACTTGGAGGACTATCCTTCTTTTTGGGTCTTCATATATGTCAAAGAAACCAAGGAAAATTTATTTCTCAAACTAAGCATATCAGAGAAATGCTAAAGAGGTTTAGAATGGAAGATTGAAAACCAGTTACCACTCCTATGAAAACCAGTTGCAAGTTGAGAAAAGATGATGATTCAAAGTCTACAGACCAGAAGCAGTGCAGGTCAATGATTGGTAGCTTACTATATGTGACAACATCCAAACCATATGTAATGTAGGTAGTTGGACAAGTGGCACAATTTCAAGCAGGACCAAAGGAATCACATGTATTAGCAGTGAAGAGGATTTTTAGATATCTCAGAGGAAAATAAGAGTTTGTATTATGGTATCCAAAATTAAAGGATCTATCACTTATTGCCTACACAGATGAAGATTGGGCAGGTTGTATTGATGAATGATGAAGCACCAGTGGAACAACATTCTACTTGGGTGAGTGTTTAGTATCATGGATAAGCAAGAAACAATCATCAATATATTTATCTACAACCGAGGTAGAGTATATTGTAGCAACATCATGTTGTACACATGCTCTTTAGATGAAACAAACTCTGACAGATATACATGTTGAGTATGATGAGCCCATTCCAATCTATTGTGATAATACAAGTGCCATTAGTATCTCAAAAACCCAGTGATGAACTCCAAGATGAAGTACATTCCAATCAAGTATCACTTTCTATGGGAACGGGTTTCAGAGAAGAACATCAGAGTTGAATATGTGGGAACAAAAGAACAAGTGGCATACAACTTTACAAAACCGCTTCCATGGGAAGCCCTTGAGTATCTTTGCCTGAGAATAAGAGTAATTTCTACTCCAAAATGAATACTATTGAATGCTTATATTATATATCTTAGATGTACACAAGGAAGCACCATAAATAGGACAAAGGGTGAGAGATTTATCAGATGCAAAATATAAATGCTTAGAGAGAGAGCATAGAGGCATGTTTCCAAGGGGATCCATTGTCACAAGGGAAGAATGAGAGATATGACTTTAGAGTGATACCCTTTATCAAAGGGGGAGATATTATTCATATGAAGGGAAAGAGAGTAATAAGAGGATTATAAACACAAAGAAAAATAAAATGCATGTAGACAGGGGGAGCAACCCCAAGGAGAGTTCAGTCAGGGGGAGCATCCCCAAAGGGAGATACCCTTTTCCATTGATGTCAAAGGGGGAGAGATAGAAACATTGATAAAGAGTATAAGCATGAATGTTATCATGACTAAGTGTTGCCATCAATTTTGGTGTTTCCATCAATGCAAAAGGGGGATATTGTAAGATAGTTGGCTTAGGTTGATGGATAATTGGTATGGAATTTTGTTTGTCATTGATGTCAACTATTGGAGAGTGATATTGTAGATTTATGTCAACCCTTATTGATTGATGTCAACCCTTGGAGAAAGTACGGTAGTGAACTCTAGTAGCATAAAGGTTTGGGTCATGGAACCAAGTTTCTTTGATGTAAATATGACTCATTATTGGCTTGTCATGGTTGATAATAATTACAAATGGATGAATTCCAAAGTGGTCCCCTTATGGTGAAATCCCTCACAGGAAGACACTTTGCGGATTTAGTTATCCTAGAAGTACGGTTAGAGAACCCATGCTTATTTGTGGAATAATGAGATGAAGGTCATTGAAACTATCCTAGATGGATAGTTCTTGTCATTCCATTTTTGGTGGTATGTGTAACGTCACATAACTCCTCATGGTTAAAGAGTTATGGCCATGAGAAGTTGGAGAACCCAGGTTTGGGTAATGGACCCAAGTTTGTTTGATGGATAACGATATGTGTTTTGATATATTTTTAGGTAATATTATTCTATATGGATATTACATGTCATTCCATTTCTGGTGGTATGTGGAATGTCACATAACTCTTCATGGTTTGAGATTTATGGCCTTACAAAGTTGGAGGACCCTCATATGTCATCTAGAAGCCCAAAATGTCAAAGTAGTCAAAGTGGTTTAAGCGATTTTAAAAGGAAAATAATAAATTGAAGTGATGAGTGTATTATAATTCAAAGTGAATACAAGATAAAAAAATTCAATAATAAATTTAATGGAGAAATTAGAAGTGGGTTAACCCTAAAATAAGGAAAGTGGGCAAAGTGACCTATAAGATGTTTTTAAGGAAGCTACTTGGAGAGTATAAATAAGAGGCAAGGCTCTCTCATTTTAGACACACTTGAGAATATTGAATATCTATAAGTTTTTGAGGTAACCAAATGATATATAAGCCGAATTCGTGAGGAAAGGTGAAGAAAATAAGGCTAGAATTCAAGGAAGGATAAATTCCTTTGATAATGCTTTCTAAGGTATGTTATTTATAGGTCATCTCACCCTTTTCAAAATAACATTTTTCATAGAATGATTCAAACTGTGAAATTGCTATTCCATTGAGGAAACATATCCAAGTATCCGTGGTAAAAAAGTCATCTTGTGATTCGTTGTATTTTTGGATTTACACTTCGTGGAAAATAGGGTTTGTTGCTAGTCCTGAAACTAGTCTAAAATAGGTGTTTCGGGTAACAATGTCATAACTTATTCATAATAGATCCAAATTGAGTAATAACAAATATTTTGGTTAGAGTAAAGTCTATATTATTCTGTGTAACAATTTCAGATCGATTCAATAAATATTTCATGCGGGGGACGCTCTACAAGGTCGCTCTCTAGAATAAGCCGAATTTTAGCAAGGTATAACTCTTTTTCTGAGAGGTTCCAAGTAGTGACACCTGGAGGAATTGAAAAAAACACACTGAAGAACATTGTGTATCAGTTTCATATCTTTATTCATTACATGTACAAAGTTTTGATTATTTCAAGTTAGGGTTCTTGACTAATCCAAAAATAGTCATGTGAGACTAAAGTACAGTTTGATGAAAATGCTAGTCTATTTTTGTTAAAGTTAACGAATGTTTGCAGGAATGTGATCATATACACTAGGTGTATTATAGAGTTGAAAATCCGATTTGGATGATGAAATTGATGAGGG